>JABXWE010025878.1:0-16043 GCA_014611495.1 Limonius californicus
TCGCGTCTCGTTTTTCAAACTTGGACTCGTGCGTTAAGAAAAGGCCTTATGAAACTAGTTCTTTAATATACTATTTCAGAATTTTGTTGTTTATATTTTTTTCTGTTTTATTATAAATTTTTTTACCTTGGAAGGGAGCAGCCCCCCCCCGCCCCCCCCCCGCGTTACGCCCTTGAGTATTTTTTTACTGGTAAAAAAGCCATAACTTTTAAGAAAAAATATGCACTGGAAAGTAGGTAATTATTGCTTGCTTCAAATAGGGATTAGGGATGAACCAACAGTGACTTTTGTGTCACAGGTTCAACTGCCCCGGTTCAATCGGTGTGACAAAAACATGTGACTTCGGCTAAAGATGTGACAAAAATTGGGTAAGTGAAGGAAACGGTGAATAATAAACGTTTACTAATTGAGAAGAATGGTATTAGAAATTTGATAATTTAATATTTACAACAAATCAAAATAATAATAGTAATTTATTTGGGTGACACTTTCATTAACATTGAGCATTCCGAATCAAAATCTTAGGCAGAGGGAGCATTAACGGTTTACATTCCACAATTTCTAAAGGAAAACGTTTAATAACTATTTATGTTGATGGATGTCATGGGTTCGTTCAAAATGCTCTATTAATTTTTAGATCTGTTGCAAAAACGGGAGTCTGTCACAATGATAGAAACGCCAAGAATAACGAAATATGGTTAGAAGGAAATGTTGATTCCAAATTTGCCTCAAAGTTCTGCAGTTGATACAGACAACGGGCCTTATCACAAGGCTATAATTGATCCAGTTCCAAATTCAAAAAGATACCCTCTTTACCCACCATGTTTCGGCGGCAGCCACACGAAATTTTTAAATTGCATAAATTAGAGTATGTAAAATATTTATAAACTTAATTTATTTTTGGAAAAATACGGAGACAATGTATTAAAACTTCCTCCTTAACATCCCGACCTGAATCTTATTGAATTAATATGGGTTACGGTAAAAAAATATACAAAATGTACAACAGTTCAGAGAAGAGAAATTTTCAAAAGTTACAGTGGAATATTGGAGACACGTCTAAAAAGTTGAAAATAAATATCTTGCGCGCGAACATTCATATGAATTCACTTATTATTAATCTTGGCGAATGGAGTGATTCCACCAATTTTTGATTTAGAGTGAAAATGGTAGCAGTGATGACTGATGAGTGCAATTAGAATTATTCTTGTTATTGTGTGATTGGTTGTTTTTATCTTTCAATGTGTCTTCTTCTTCTTATTCTTATGAAGTAGGCTATAAGCCTGTTTAAAACCAACTTATAATGTCAATTATATTTCTTCTGATGTTGAAGTCCAACACTCCTTCCATCTTTTTGGAGTTCTGCCTCTCTCTCTTTTCCCTTCAGCTGGACGGCCCTGTGTAACCTTTTTTGCTAATCTGTTCTCCTCCATGCGGTTAATATGTTTGTTCCAGTACTTCCTTCTGTCTCTGATAAAGCATGTTATATCTTGTATGTTACACATTTCTCTTATTTCGTTATTTGGTACTCTATCATATAGTGTTTTTCCTTGTATAGTTCTTAATATCTTCATTTCGCTTGTATTTAATACTTGTTTTGTCTTTGTTGTATCTGCCCTAGTCTCCGCGGCATATGTTAGTATCGGTCTTACTGCTGTCTTGTAAATTCTGATTTTGCTTTCTTCTGTTACGTATTTATTCCTCCAAACTAGATCTTTTAGGCATCCCGATATTCTGATTTATTTGTTTGGGTCTTAACTTCCTCGTTTAAATTTTTATTGCTTCTTATTTCGGTGCCTAGGTAATTGAATTTTACAACTTGTTCTATAATTTCGCCCTCTACCTCTAGTTTGCATCTAATTGGTTCTTTAGATATTATCATGCATTTTGTTTTCGCTGTGTTTATTGACATGTTTAATATTTTAGCAGTGACATTAAACCGGTAAAGAAGTCTTTGTAAATCGTCTTCATTATTAGCAAGAAGAACGGCATCATCTGCAAAGCATACTACATTCGCATTAGTATTTGTAATTTTATATCCTAGATGTTTTAGGAAGCTATCTCATTCATTATAATATTAAATAAGAATGGACTCAGAGAATCCCTTTGTCTGATGCCTGTGGTAACTTCAATTTCTTCTTCTTTCAATGTGTAAGAATCTTAAAGTTTTGGAAAGTAATTGTAAAAATCATGTACCATCGTGATCGAAAAAAAAACTAGGACGTCATAAATTTAGCTTTGTAAATCATATTCTCTCGTCTCATTTAAACAAAAAAATGTCATAATGACAGTTGGAATTTAGATAGATTTTAAACAATGCCACAGTTAAATGCATTTTAAAAAGAAATTCTCGTAACCCGATTGAACGATGGTGTAAATTTCCAGGATCTTCTGTTACTGCTCGACGAAGAATTGGAGAAAGTGATTTATTTAATCGTTGTTCGGCAAACAAAATTTTTTTAACAGACATAAACATATAATTTAGAATGGAGTTTGCTCAACAACATATAGGACATCAAAATGACTTCTAGGAGAGTGTTGTGTTCCCTGATGAAAAAACATTCAAACATCATAATGGCACTTTTAGACTTTATCGGCCAAAAGAAGCAAGATATCAACCTATATACGCGAAAAGCAAATTCAGCTGATAATTTTTAGTAAACGTTTGGGGATGAATTAGCGCTAGAAGTCCAGGTTTATGTGTAATTGTAAACGAGAGACTAACTGGTGTAGTGTATCGCAGGCTGTTGGAAGAATGTTTACTACCTTCTGTTCAACCGGTCCTCGGAGACAATTTTATTTTTCAACATGATAATTGCCCAGTCCATAGAGCACAGATAGTCCGAGAGTTCATTAACGCTCATGGCATAAATGTATTACCTTGGCCATCGAAAAGTCCAGATTTAAACTCGATTGAAAATGTGTGGGGAAGAATGACCAAATTAATGTACAGAGATAACTTTAGACCACAGAACAGCGAAAAATTGCAGCAAACGATTGTAGAAGCATAGTACCAAATTACGCCTGAATTTACTAACCAATTGGTGTTGTCCATGCCCAGGCGTTTACAAAATGTAATGGACAATAATGGCGAAATAACAAAGTATTAATCAAATAATGCGGTTAAATACTTTAGTTAATTACTTATATAATCGTTTCTAACCATTAAAATAGTTCATTTAAAAGTATTAATGTTATTGAAACTTTAATTTTAATAAACTGGACGCTGTTACAAACCCCAACAATAATAATTGTGGATAACCATGGTGATAATAACGTCCGCTTGACAAAAATCATATTATCTTTTATCAGCAGCCCGTTTACAAAGTTAAAATTTTGAAAAATTAACTATTCAGTGACGTGCGACTGTCCTAGTTTTTTTCGATCATGATACTGGGTGTATTTTTTAAATAAGGTCCGTTTGTGAATGAGAGTGGCAATGACGAGCGATCGTTGCAGTGCGCTTGCGCGTGTCTCACATGACTCTTGAGTCCAAGCAACAGTCAATGGAATGGCGACACATCGGCGCCAACCGCTTTCACTCTGGTTGGTGCCGACATACAATTTCAGCACGAAAGATCATGGAAACTGTCTTTTGGGACAGGAAAGGGATTTGGTTAGTGGATTTTATGCCGGGAGGCACAACAATCAATTCTGATACGTATTGTGTGACCTTGAGAAAACTCCGGCGTGGCCTACTGTCTTCCGGGGTAATGTTCCATGACAATGCAAGGCCACATGTTTCTGCACAAACACAAGGTCTAATCAGGTCTTTTGGAAGGGAACAACTGGATCATCCACCTTACAGTCCAAACCTTGCACCTAATGATTTTCACTTGTTTCGGTACTAAAAGGAGTTAATTGGTGATCAACGGTTCAACGACGACGAAGAAGTGAAAACTGTCATGGAGGATTGGGCTTCGTCACAGGTGGCAGACTTCTTTGACGTCGGAATTCAAAAACTTGTTGAGCGATATGACAGATGTTTGAACAAAAATGGAATTATGTAGAATTAGTATATTCTTCAACGAGTGTAGAATTATTCACAAGGATGAAAATTCTGTCACGAGTCGAAGGCGAGTGACCAAATCATCCGAGTGAATAATAGCTATTCTACACGAGTAGGAGACTATACATTCTCTACGACTATTTCATAGGAAGTTACAATTTTTGGTCCGAATCAGAATAATAAAAATTTTGCTTTAGATGGATGTACATATGTCGGTTCACTAGCCACAACATTTTAAGCCACCATTGTGTACTGTTTCTGCGATTTTTTCGCCAGTAAATTAATATACGTCGTTTTCGAGGTTTCCGTTATTTCTGGTGGCGTACATAATATGTATCTCAGCGTTTCCGCTGTCTGAATTATTCATACCTAGTTCTTACTGTTTTTACAAATACGAAAATTTAAAACTGTTTTTGACAGTTACTTCAAAAACAAGTGGGAGATCCCAAGCGCTAACAAGCCACGCCCACAAGCTTCCGGTTCCAAAATTTATCGTTGGATTCTGATACAGAATCCCACCGAAATAGAGATCAGAATCCAACGGAAATGAAGAATATCTATCATTCTTCAACTAAAAAGGTATATGTAACGAATACATTATATTATAGTCGTAGAGAATAGTATATTATAATACAAGTGTATAAGCAAGCCTTGAAAGCACGCGCGACGGGTTTAAAGGCACGAGGCGAAGCCGAGTGCCTTTTAACGGAGCAGTGCTTTAAAGGCTCTTATACACGTGTATTATACGATATTTTTTATTATACCTGCATTACAATCTGAAAATTATAACATATTATAAAAAGGAACTTGAAATCCCTTTTTCGAAGTAATCCTCAATCAATCTGTGTCATCAATCGTTGATATAGAAACGGTTAGCAATTGTTGTTGTTTCGTTGCTATGCATATTTATTATAAATGTGTTGATTTGTGAAGTTTGTTTCGACTTTGTGTTCGTGAATTTCAAAATGAACGAAAACGAGGATATTTCATCCGAGATGAGAATGTTAGCCGAACAAGCTGAACAGCGGTTAATCCCCGAGAAATCTAAACAAGCGTATTTCAAAGAATACGAAAAATTATCCAACTGGATGGCCCCCGCAAGTGAATTTCTTGTTACCTAGGCAACTTTAAAGCCTAGTGTTGTAAAAGTCCGTTTTTGCACGCTTTTTAGTTTCAAAAACAGAGATTATGATTCAGATATAATAAAAAACGTATGTGGAAAAATAGTTATTTATGGAACAAGGCCGTGAACTAGGACTTTTTTTTTATGAGAATGAATATTATTTGGCGAGGCGCAGGCCGAGCCAAATAATCAAAAAAAAAAGATAGTTCACGGCCATGTGGCATACAAAATTTTGTGTGCAACTGTGAAAAATTACCAAAATTAAAGTTTCCATCGAATCTTTACATAAAATTAAATTTAGCAGTGTGCTTTGGTATGGTAACTAGGGCTTTAGTAACAGTACTTCTTTTGCTCCAACTAGCTTGCCAACATCATTTAAAATTTTAAATGAACCAAATTGCGCCTCTACTAATGCTACTGCATCTTCCTCTGGTATCAATGTAAATAATGCTAGCGGCAGCACATTCAATTTTTATTTTAATAATTAAGAATCTTTTGTTCAGTATTATTATATGTATAATTAACAATGTTTGTAATCACATATTAATAAATAACGTTCGAATTATCTAATAAAAGCTAATTTCATTCAAGATCATGACCCGTAAAAAAAAGTCTTTGTCGGCCGGTAAAAAAAAGTCTTTTTTTTACGTTGTCAAGACTTTATTTTACTATAAACAAATATGCTATTTCACGACTCAAAATCAAGAAAAAAAGTGACGTTTTTTTGACAGTTGCACACAATAGTTACTTATGGAACAAGGCCGTGAACTAGGACTTTTTTTATGAGAATGAATATTATTTGGCGAGGCGCAGCCGAGCCAAATAATCATTCGAATAAAAAAAAGATAGTTCACGGCCATGTGGCATACAAAATTTTGTGTGCAACTGTGAAAAATTACCAAAATTAAAGATAAATAACGTTCGAATTATCTAATAAAAGATAATTTCATTCAAGATCATGACCCGTAAAAAAAAGTCTTTGTCGGCCGGTAAAAAAAAGTCTTTTTTTTTACGTTGTCAAGACTTTATTTACGTTGTCAAGACTTTATTTTACTATAAACAAATATGCTATTTCACGACTCAAAATCAAGGAAAAAAAGTGACGTTTTTTTGACAGTTGCACACATGATATTTTAATGATATTTATAGTATTTTACAATATATTATTTACAAAATACCCCTCGTATATCCATATCATAGTTGCTCACCTTTTGTTTGGCAGATGACAGGAAAAATAAATTAGATTTCCGTAATGTACGCTACTGAAATTGTCATAATGAAAACGTATCTAAATTACCCTTATTTTGTTGTCAGAAATTCTCGGTATGTGAAAACAACTGTATATTTATTTATTTAAGGTTTGTTCGATCTCAAGTTTGTGTCCAGTTTTGGTTGATATAACAACTTGACATACTTTTGGAACAATGTTTTCAGTAACAAACAACATCTTTCAATTTTAAGTTTCCCCAAATAAAAATTGAAGCTATTTTATGCTATATTTTCAGCGATGTTTTGGCCATTCATGACAAATTCAAATCAGTCCAATCCCGTTTGTCTTTACTGACGTTTGTATCTACAGGAGTACCTATAATGGATTCTATGTATGTCAATTTTTAATTTTTTGTTGTAAATTTTGACACAGATATTTAAACAATAATTAGAACTTTTTAAATATCACACAGGTTTTAACTACTTAGAATTATCACTTTGTTAGTATAATTACGAACTTTTCCCGCTAGTTTTTAAAATATTCAAAGTTCCCCCAAATCAAGCGTACCACCTGACTTCTGACAGAAAACTGTCAGCCGCTGCGCAAACTGCAAATGGTTGTTCCAGTGGAGTGGATTGTGGTAGCTTGGCTTGGAATTAACGTCATAATGTAATTGAATTTGCTGGAACAATTTCATATTCTGATCTGGTAAACCATGGAGAATCCGGAGTACAATTTTAACAAAATTTGCCGGGTGTGTAAAAGCGAGTCCCTGAGTATGCGATCCGTTTTTGACGATGACAAGAACGGCGACCAGGGTCCCCGAATTGACGAGATGCTAATGGCATGTACCGCAGTCATGGTAAGATTCCACAAAAACGTCAAAACATTGCTTGCATGCGTTCTTTTTAGGTGAGCTCAGGAGATGGATTACCGAGTTTAATATGCCCGGCATGTATAGTGAACCTCAACAACGCCTACCAGTTCAAAAAGCAGTGTGAAACTACCGATTCAAGCTTGAGAGAGTACCTTCGAGAGACAAGTGGCAGCGATACTGTTAAGGAAGAACCACAGCAACCCCAGTTCAACGAGTCTGTCGAATCTGTTGAATCCGAAGTCTCTGTATTAAATGATATTAACACAGTTATTAATGATATTGTCGATAATGTTACCTCACAGGCCGAAGATGAAGAAGATAATTTTACCAACATGAAAGCAGACCCTGATGAGGAAAACTATGAGTGTACAGTAAGCAGTGATTATATTCAGTTTTTGGAAAATAACCAGTTACTTCTAACTTGCCGGACGTGTTCAAAATGCTTCACAACATTAGATGGTTTGAAATGCCATAAACGGCTCCATACTGGAAGTTTATTCAAATGCAAAGAGTGCGGGAAGCAGTACACCAGGCAAAACCACCTACATCGGCATGAAATGACACACGGCCGCCGAAAAATCCACGTGTGTAAAATTTGCAATAAAACCTTGACTAGATTTGAACACCTTAAACGACATTTGGTGACTCATTTAAAGGAAAAGCCTTTTAGTTGCAGTACATGTAATCGGGGTTTTAATCGTTCCGAGCACCTGGCAAATCACATAAAGCGCTGTAAAGGAGACCGAGTTCACATTTGTGACATTTGTAATAAAGGCTTCAACCGGGAGGATAGTTTGGAGGTGCACAAACGCTTGCACGATAATAAAATGCCAGTTCTACCCACTTTAGAAAATCTGGATAATATAGATGAGCATTATGTTGAAATTGAATGTGGTGATGGGGACGATGGTCCGGCTCCTTTTTCAGATTCGGATAGTGAAGCTGATGTAACTGACTGTTTGGAGCCTCAGGTTGACATCTCTGAGAATCCTGAACCCGTGAAACTAACTGATATTTCAGAGGTTGCTAATCTAGGTAAGTGTAACAACTACAGAATGTTAGTTTAGATACTGATTAGAGTACACATAAATATACAGAATATAATAAAAGTGCCAATTATTAGTTATAGATGTACACATAGTGATGTGAAAAACTTGATAAATTTCATTTTAAAAAGTGCCAAGTAATTTAAGATTTTCATTTCTACAAATACTAAGTGATTTTTAGTAAGGTTGGACTGCACAAAAATCAGATAAAGATTCAAACCTCTCTCATAAACTTGATGAATTAACCTGTAAAAAAGTTAGGGTAAATTGTGTCTAACCTAACTTTTTATTTATATAGGGTGACTACCTAGTGGGTGCTTCATCAGTACCGGCTATATTATCAGTTATAAAAAAATTTTAATTACAGAAGGTATTCACAATGTATAGTATAATGTAAAATTATTTTTATACATGCAGGATAGTTAATTTGAGTTAGACAAGGCTTTACTTTTTTATTATAATTAGATCACCCTATATATTTTTACATTTTAAAATTCCGCATTCATAGAGTACCTATTAAAATGATATCATTTATGTGGGTCTAAAACTAAGGTTGACATTACGCTATTACATATACTGAGTGAATTTTTCAGAATAAAAATGACATCCAAAAAATCTATCGTGCACTCAGACAATAAGATAGTGAATGTGAAATAACGCAATTATGCAACACTATCAACTGTGTGCTTTACTTTGAAGGATTGCTGTACATTATTTCATAATTTGAAAGTCCATTAAATTAACTTTTATTTGCTATCTTAATCCTTTATTTAAGGTAAATGTGAAGATATATAGGGTATAACATTTATAATAAAAGATAAGACCTTGTCTAGCCCAAACCAAAAACCCTGTGTATACTAAAATAATTTTACATATACACCACATTAATGGAAATTCCTTTGGCAGTTGTACTTTTTTTAACTTTAATATTACAGGTGGTATTGAAGATATACACATGAGGTTGACACCTGGTATAACTGAGTGTCGATTCAGTTACAGTATTGTTTATGATAAGTTAAAGGATAGACTATGTGGAAGTCGTACTGTGTTTGGGTATTTTAATCTTAGATTTTTGGTTAGGGTAAGTTTTTCAGTAATTTCCTTAATACATTTTTTTATAAATAGATGAATAAAGGTTGAAATGTGTTGAGCTGATTGCCAAATTAGATTACACCAAGTGAAACGTTTATTGGGTTAGGTTGGATTGACGTTATGTAATATTTAATATGTGATCAACTAATTATCAGATTAGATTAGGTCATGTGGAAGGTTTATTAAGATAGGTTGGGTTGATGTATAATATTCAATATTATATAACATCAACCCAACCTAAACTAATCGACTTTTAACTAGCCGTAATATAATTTGGCAATCAGTTCAACACATATTAACTGTTGAATTTAGTTGGTTTACCTTAAATTAAATTATGGTTAGGATATCTTAAGGCCTATTTAGTTTTGAGCGAATTAGAGGCCGAATATGTTATATAGGATGAATTAAAGTTAAATTGCGTTGGGTAAGATTATATTAATGTTACGTTGGCAATTAATAGGTAATGTTAATGTTGTGGGTAAGTTTTTTTAGTGATTTTACTGTTTTTTAAGTAGTTTAACTACATTGTTTCAAGTTTGTAAGGTGGTAAATTGATTGGCTAAGTTAGTTTTGCTTAAATTAAAGGTCGATTAGGTTATTTGAAGTTGTATGATTTTGGTTCAGTTAAAGTTTGATTAAATTAAATTGCATTTAGATGAATGTTACATAGTTTACAATGTCTCTTAGCTTTGAGTGATTTAAAAAGAGATTATGTTAGGATGAATTAAACTTAAATTGCATAAGGGTATAATAGATTAAAGTTAGGTTAATTTTCAGGGATTTGTAATTAAATCCTGGTTTTAATGTGTTAAATGAATTTCTCAAATTGGTTAAGTTAAAGGTCAATTAGATTAGCTTAGGTTGAAGTTATATGATATTGCTTTAAGTTAAAATTGGATTACATTAAATTAATTAATTTAGATGAATAATAATTAGGTTACGGTTATGTTAAAAGCAATTTAGTAAACAAGAAGAAAAGTATTTTATGTTCGCATAAATTAAAATTCAATTAATCCTTTTGAGATGGTATTCAGGGAGTGGTAGTTTAGGATTTTGTTTTTGTGTATTTGCCTAAGTGGTGACTAATAAACAGGTGTAATTTTAAAGGAACTTTGTTACATGTCAGGGAGTGGAGGGAGGGGGGTTGGTACATATATGTATCAGTAATGATTTCGCGTGGTACATATACGTACTATCAGTACTCGGCACTTACTTGAAATAAATAAAATAAAACCAAATTTTTGTAATATCTTTTTATTATCAGTTTTTAACAATGGAATAATGAAACACAAAATTTCTGTAATGGAATGTCCCGATTTTTGTTATCCATGCCTGCAATTAATTATATTTTTGTATCATCATCATATGGTGATCCGGAGACCAGGACTTAGTACCGACCACCTAGGGAATTAGAAACATTTCCGAACCCTGGAGTGATTCGAACCGGGAGCGTTCGGACTGTTACATCCAAAGTCTAGCTGTCTAACCACTGAGCCACTCTAGCCCTTAAATTTTTGTATTACCCATAATACCGCAGGTGCAACCAGACCGGCTGGTACATATACGGGGTGTCCCTAAATTACCTTAAAAGCTTCAGGTAAACTTTTTCTACAACCGATACAGACCTCAAAATTGCAAAGAGGAACTTCCTATCGCGCTTAGTTTCCTCATAAGAGCCAGTTAAAGAATCTGAAACTTGACAACACTATTGAAGCTACTTAGAAAAAATTAAAATCAGTAGGGCAACAGCTGAAATGTTTAAAGTAAAAATTAGGATAAAGTGCTTTGTAAAATAATAATTTATTTCATAGAACATGTTCAAAATTTCTGCCACCAACTTCACGGCATTTGACTACCCTTGTAACAATGGCCTGTTGGACACGCTGAAGAATTGCTTCATTAACGGTTGCTGCTGCTTCACGAATACGAAGTACTAGCAACTTCATTTTCCATTGGCGTCGCATACACCATGTTTTTCAAATGGCCCCATAAGAAGAAATCCAGTGGTGTTAAATCTGGGCTTCTTGGAGGCCAGACCACTGAATCGCGGCCGATTCATTTTCTTGGATAAAATTCCCTAAACTAGTTTCTCGTTCTATCATCTTCCAACAATGTTGGGAGTTGGTCGAACAGAAAATTCAAGAAATTGTTAGCATTCAATCGCTGAGGTAGTACAAAAGGACCTGCGAATTTGTTATCTACGATTCCTGCCCATACATTGACTGAAAACCTAACTTGATAATTCCCTTCTTCATTCATGCATGGCGTGAGGATTTTCATGGGCCCAAATATGTTGATTGTGGAAGTTAAAAATGCCAATTCGTGTAAAAGTGGCTTCATCTGTCCATATAATATTATTTACAAATCTTGGTTTCTTCTATGTTGTAACAAGCAGTTGCAGAAGGTAATACGTTTTTCATAATCTTCCTCTAATAAATGTTGCACCCTGACTTTATGGTAGGGATTTAAGTCCATCATCCTTTATGGTATTGTGAACAGTGGTTTTTGATGCACCAACAACTCTAGAAACAGCATGCACACTAATACTTGCATCTTCAGTTACCAGATCGAGAACCTTCTCTTGTAAGTTATTGTCTGTAACAGTTCTTGGTCGACCTCTATCCCAATTTTGAGCAGGAAGGATAATTTCAGTTTCTCGAAATTTGCAGCTCAAATTACTACGTGGCTTAGATGTCTTCTATTAGGAAAACACTGAGCTTAAATCCTAGCAGCCTCACTGCAGTTGCCCTCACATTCCTCAAGAATCCAAATCATATCCACGTACTCGTTTATAGCATACGCCATAATGATGGTCAAGACACAAGTGAACCCAATAACACGAATTAAAGGCGAATTTAATGCAGAATTCGAAATGTCAATTCAAAATTGATTTACTTGACATATGTACGTGTCAAAACGCAAACAACAGATGTTCGAAATTTTTATCACAGTACCCATACACCTGCATTGTTGTCAGATTGTACTTTTACCAAAAGTATGATTTTTAATAGTACTTTCAAATGAAGAACTAAATTGATAATTCAATGTTAATTAATGGTTTTGAATTAATTTAAGTTTCCTCATTAAGCAAATACACGTTTTACTTAATTTCTTATAACCATTTGGCTAAAATTCTGCACTAAAGGTATGAAATTTAACACCATCTTACAAGAAAACGAAGCTGAGGAGCAAATTTTTTCTTGCAGTTTTGTCTTCAGAATTCTTAAAGGAAAAAGTTTACCTGAAGCTTTTAAGGCAATTTAGGGACACCCTGTATGAACCCCTACCAATTCATACACAGTAAATTACACAAGTATACACGATGTTGGACCCGAGTAACCAGAAGGTGTTTCTAAGGTAATTTTCGACGCTGAATCGGAACCCGCAGCCCGTTTTTCTTGATTGGTTCTAGTTTTCGAAATAATCGATATAACAACTTATGACAAGTTTATTGAAAAAAAAAGTGACATATCAGAAGTGAAGTTCAGTAGAACTTAGTCGTTTGTATTGTTGGGTGTCCGTTTCAGGTATTAAAGTCCAACAGTAGTCGCTCATCATGCCCTCGTCCCAAAATCTTTGGTAGCATCTCTAGATTCTCATCAAATCTTGGTGTAGCCGTTCTCCTTGTTCATCGCTCGTCTCCTCCAAATTATCCGGAAAGAAATCCAGATGGGAATGCAGGAAATGAATCTTTATAAAGACATTCGAGCCCCAATCTTGCGATAATTTTTCAAAAAATTGGCTATTATTTGCTTGAAATCCGGGAATTTTCATGCTGCTGCTTCGTCGGCCTTTAAACACTTTGGAAAGTTGTCGTGCATCAGCTTTCTAATATCAGGTCCGACAAATACACCTTTGATTTTCGCGTATGAAAGCCCTTTGACGAAGTTCTTTATAAGGCCAAGTTTGCTGTGTAGAGGTGGCAGTAAAACGTTTTTTGGGTCAACAAGTGGTGTAGTAGAGACATTTTCTTTTCCATGCTCAAAATTGCATCTGACTTGGGCAATGTTTTCTCGCATGATGATGCTCAGTTGCACGACTATCCCAGAGACAGAGAAAGCAGCAATGTTTTGTGAATCCCGATTGCTTGCCAGTCAGGAAACCAATCACCTGTTTAATAATACTTAAATCAATAAATGTTTTAGATTTAATTACAATTGATGTTCTTATAGCTCCGAACCTTTAAATCGCCACAAATTTTTCATTGGTGGTCATTGTATTTGATCTTGGCTAAGATTTGACACATTGTTTCTCGAAAAGTAGAGCCAATCTCGAAAAACTGACAACGGATACGAATTCAGCGCACCGAAAAACGTTAAAAATCACGCTCGTCTTCTCGGGTCCAAAAGTTTACCCGAATTTGTAAACCTGTGTTATAGGAAACATTGCAAATTACTTACCTATCAAACTTGATTTACAAATAATTCAACTGTTTTCTAGCTTCCTACCAAAGATTAGTAAAGAACGCCACTAAAAATACTGAGAACAAGACACACATACCCACTTAACGCACTCTCGCGGATTTTTACGGGAACATTCTTGAATTTGAGGTTAGTTAACGAGTAGGGAAGGTGCTAAAATGAATACAAAACGCACTGGTGAATATATGTACCATTTAAAATGCAATTATTTACATTCAGTCCTGAGAAAACAATGAGTGGTACATATGTGCACCCCCAGTCTCGAAAGGATTAAGTTAAGTAAGTTAATAAGTTAACTTTTTCAGTAATTTTTTTTGATAATTTGTTTAGTGATATTTAAATACATAGCATAAAGGTTGTATTCATTTAAACTAGTTAAACAAATTGGTTTAGGCGAAGTTAAAGGTAAATTAGGTTAGGTTGAGTTGTAATTACATGCAATTAGATTCATTTAACATTGGATCAGTTTAAATTCATTAAAAATCAGGCTGGTGTAGCTGACGGTATATCTCTGCTTAGTTTGGTTAGTGTACAGATAAATAAAGTTCTGGTAAATTAAAGTTATGTCAGCTTGGCTTGGTCCATCGGGAAATTACCCATCAGTCCAACCCTTACATCCTCCAAAGCTAATATCTGGCATCAAACTAGTGA
This sequence comes from Limonius californicus, assembly GCA_014611495.1. Taxonomy (NCBI): domain Eukaryota; kingdom Metazoa; phylum Arthropoda; class Insecta; order Coleoptera; family Elateridae; genus Limonius; species Limonius californicus. The sequence goes on from JABXWE010025878.1 coordinate 14,430, forward strand.
ATACATTGTGACACGATTGAAGCATTTTATTTAAGTAATATTGGCGTGATACTAACATAAACGTTTTAAGTGTTTCCCTCAAACTTTACTAACCAATTTCTGTACTTTCAATTTCTCAAACGACAGCACCCTTTTTAACTTCAGGCAACGAGGTGTATGGTGAGGTAGACCCAGAAGAGTTGATAGAAGAAAAAAACAAAATGGAAGAAGAATTTTTCGAAAATGAAAACGCCGCCCAGTTTGAAGTAAAAGAAGAACAAGAAGACACCAATAGCGAAGACTCCGAATACCTGCCCACAAAACCAGTGGTGAAAGTTAAGCGTAAACGTGGCCGACCTCGTAAACACAGCATCACCAAACTGCCGGGACGACCACGGGGTCGCCGCCCATTGCAGAAAATCAAGTCGGAACCTGGTGAGGAACAAAATAATGAAGCTGAGGGTGAATTTCCATGTCCAGCTTGCGACAAGGTGTTCACCAAGATGAGCATGCTTGACAAACATGCTTATAAGCACGAAGGTTTGAAGATCCACCCATGCACTGTTTGCAATAAAAAATTTTCGCGGAGCAACCACTTGAAGCGGCACATGTTGTCTCACTCTTCACAGAAACCGTTTTCTTGTGAAATCTGCACCAAGAGCTTCAACAGACGGGACCATTTAATGCAGCATATGAAGTTGCATGCACGTGAACAGGACTATGAGTGTGAAATTTGCAAGAGGCCGTTTGGTAGGGCCGACCATTTGGCCAAACATAAAGCTTCGAAGCATAATATAGGGGAGAAAATCATGGGAGAGAAGAAGTTCCAATGCTCGGTGTGTTTAAAAGGGTTCACCACGGAAAAATACCGCGATGTGCACATGAAGGGCCACATGGGAGACAAGAAGTTCCAGTGCAGGACTTGTGATAAGACATTTCTCTCAAAGTCACACCTCACCGAGCACATTAAGTTCCATAATGAAAATTCTAAGAAGTTTTTGTGTTCAGAGTGTGGGCAAAGGTTTATTCGAAATGACTACCTTGTCATACATATGAGAAGGCATAGAGGGGAAAAGCCGTTCAAGTGCCAGTATTGTGGAAAAGGTTAGTGGCAGTTTTAATAACAATGGTAATTGATATCAAATACTTTAATATATTAATACAGGAAACTCATATAAGTTTAGCATTAAGAAATGTGGGACATTGATAGTGGCGTCATCTAAGCAGTTCGGTGGGCAAGTTTCAGTAAATTTGGATAATAAATTTACAGATTACTGTTTTAAATTCATGTTAATAAATAAAAACCTAACCCTACAAAATGTTATAAACTTAACCACTTATTTAAACTTACAAAGTAAACTAAAATATCATAATTATCAAATATTATTAATTAAATAAGGTTTTTGCTATAATAAAGTAAATGGCATTTGCTTTAAATGTTTTTGACAGCTGTCAAATACAAATCTTAGTGGCCCACCAAGCCGCACGGAGCGCTGCAGTCAGTGTCACGAAATTTTCGGCGAAGTTTCCTGTATTAATATATTAAAGTACAAAGTGATTTTTTAAAAAGTCAATTGCAGCAAGCCTAGTAAAAAAGCTATTCCGTCTGCAGTCAGCTGTAATGAGCTTTGAATG
>JABXWE010025879.1:0-18515 GCA_014611495.1 Limonius californicus
CAACGAGTCCGCAGGACGAGTTGTATTTTCTTGCATTGGGATTGCCAATGAATTGATATTCCAAAAAATTATAGGTTATTAATCATACCACGAATAATATTTAGGACGACAATATATCGATTTGAAATAAAGAAAAATCGTATCACCATTGAAAAATAAAGATAACTGTCAAAACACATAAATTTGACGTTTATAATTTAAATCATTATTTTCACTTGACAGTTAGTAAAACAAAAACTAAGCAGGTTTATCACCGTGAAAATACAGCGACAAGCTATATTTTCACTGTAGTTCCGATTCTATTGGCTGAATTTCAAAATTTGAAATCCACTGATTGGTTGTTAAGTAAGGAGATATATTGTCTCAAAAATATTGGTATGTGGGGTACTAATTATTTTAAATCACCGTGTAACTGGCGAGGTAGTAAAACTATAATGTAAATTTTTCTCACTGGTGTTGTTAAAATCGATAAAAGTATAAGATTTTTCTGAATTTACTGAAAATTTATGTTTGAAAGTAGCATTGTAGTATTCCCTGGAATGTTCTTTTTCGTTTTATTTATTTATATCACCCTGCTTTTAATTTATTTGCCTATCACATCTCATAACCTAAAATATGTGATGGTTTTAATAAGGCCCGACAAAGAGGTTCGAATAAGGCCCGGTGATTACTCTAAAACTGTAGGGGAGGGGGCTTGTTCTTGAATCATTATTTTCTTGTAGCTTTTGGGCTATGGCTGAGGCAAAGCAAAAAAGAGCCCCTTGGGGAGAAGAATCCTCCAGACGGGCAATGAATGCCTTAAATAATGAAATTTCTCAACGAAGAGTTCTGTTCTGTTTGGAATACCGGGAAACTTATATAGGCTTACCAGAACATGATCATTTGGATTACTTGTGTAGCTCATGCGACTGAAAATTGATTTTACTATTTATTTTAAAAAATATATGCGAATTTTCTAGGCGGGCCTTATTAGGCACATGGTACGTAATAAGGCCCACAAGCAATGTTTTTTCAAGAATTAATACCTTTGTATGATTGCTTCTTTTGTTTATATATTTTATGCAGTTGTGTTAAGAAACCAATAAACTTTCATTTAATAGCCAAATCCGAGCTTTTTATTTGTTTTTACTAACAGAAATTTCAAAACATAAATTAGGTGGGCCTTGTTTGGCTCAGGTACCTTACTTAGCAATGTTTTCATTGGTCATGCATGTAAGCGTGCTGCTACGATTTGTATTGGATGTTCATGTGATGGGAGTCGGTTATGTACTTGCTGTGTTGGGCGGCTCGCTGCATCACGAGATGGACGCTGGGCCCCTATTCTGGGAGGACCGGCCGTCCGTCCTCCGTCCGTGCTGCGCGTGGAGTGCATCATTGAAGGGGGGGGGATGTGCAGGTCGCCGGCATGCCCGGGGAGACATGGGAGGGCTGGGCGCGAGGAAGAGTGGGATGGGAGAGGTCCGACGAGAGATGGGAGTAGTGCGCGCGCAGGCGGAGGAGTCCGCTCAACAGTCGACTGGTGCAGGAGGCAGGGGAGGGTGCGGGAGGCATGGGATAGGGAGAGAAGCAGGTGTCAGCGGGACAGAGGACGCTGGATGTCTGGCGATCGGCGGCAAAGGCGAGGGTTGGGGATGCGAAGGAGGTGCAATCCGGAGTCGATTTTCCAAGTGAGTGGTGGGGCAGTGGTGGTCGGTGCGAGGTGGTTGGTTGGTCATTGGGGCACAAGGAGGGGAGGGGTCTGTTACCTTGGAACAATGGCCAGATGGGAGATGCAAGCAGGGAGAACCTTTGATACCGAGGTTTCTTGGGATCGGGGGCATGGTCGCATGGAGGACGATGTGAATGGGCTCGGGAATGCATATTAAGTGAACTTTCGGTGGGTTGTTAGTGGTTGGAAGACTGGGAGAAGTGCAATCAGTGACCTTGGAACAATACAAGGAAGTGAAATACGATCGATGTGAACCTTCAGTAACTTTAGAACACTACATGGATAGGAAATAAGAACACTGTGACCCTTCGATATCACAGTTTCATCATCATCATCATTATCCCCAGCGTTTAGATATTCCATCTCTGGACGTTCGCCTCCCCAAGTTGTCACAGTTTATTGGGGCCAAATGTATAATCGCGTAACGGGCAGTGTCAATAAGTTTGGGAGTACATATTAAGTAGCTTCTTAGTCCTTAGCAAACTACGAGAAGTGCAATCAGTAACCTTAGAACAATAGCCAGCTGTGAAATAAGAACAATGTGAAACTTTGATACCAAAGTTTATTAGGGTTTAATGTATACTCGCATAACAGACAGTAAACATATGTTTGGGAGTAACTCTTCCGTACGTTATTAGTTATTAGGAAACAAAGAGATGTGCGATCAGTAACCTTAGAACAACAGCATGATGTGAAATAAGAACAATGTGAAACTTTGAAACCAAAGTTTATTAGGCTCAAACGCATAATGGCATAACGGTTTCGGCTACGTACTCAACACCCATTGATGCGTAGTTTACTAACTACCCGGTGTTGCAGCAGCGGTGTCTTGCGGTATACATTGCAGACATGCTAACGTTCTGCAATGCCCCACCCGATCCCACCCTATCCCGTAACTTCCTACCCACCTACTGGCATGGGGTGGGCCTGGCGTATCCAGGATCGACCTTCGAGTCAGCTCCATGTCAGATGATGATGATGATCACCGTGTAACTGGCGAGGTGGTCTAGCGAAATAATAATAAGGGAGAAGAAGGGAAAGACATTTTAAACTTTAATGGTGACGTCTTGCGTAGAAGTTAACGTGGATAGTAAAACAATACGTTAGGAAGCGCCTTTCTAAAAAATTTAATTGACGTATTTTAGGTTTTTCCAAAAAAAGGTTATATAACAAAATTATCAATTTTGTGTAGAACTTTATCACCACGCTGTATACAATAGGAAGGAAGAGAAGAAAATCAAAGCAGGAAATCAAACCATTAGCTTACAACTGACCAGAATATAAGAGATATCTACAAAACCCAACGCCGTAAGGCAACATGAGAAAAGAATAGAGAAAGAAGAAAAAAAATTATTTATATTTTCTTAATATAATCTTGTTTAACAGTGACATACTGCTCTAAGACCAAAAAACTGATTCCTTAGAGCCTCTAATATATTATACGTATAGCAGTTTCCGTAAGTTCTTCATTTGACAGAAATCTGCTTAAAGCAAATAATTCTTTTAAGCGAGAGAATAGGCGAAAAACACACGTAGCTAAACCAGGCGAGTTAGATAGATGGATAAGCAAATCTTACTTCAACTAGTTGAATTTGCAGTGGAAACGGCACTTGTATGGGCAAATATACTATCATTATAAATAATGACCTCCTCCTTCTCTAATCTTGTTCTTTTATCACAAATAGTTTTGTTCAAAAGATTAACAAATCAGCATCCCAATACTGTCCAGTCCTTTGAAAAATAATCAAAAATATCCCTGCAACGTTCTCAACAATCTGTACCAGTATGCATTCGAATTCCTTTTTGGTAAAGAGCACATTTTGCGTATAGATTTTCATATCTAACTATTCAGTTAAGATACGGAATGCACATTTATTTGAGATGCCAACAGTCTGAAACACTTAAGCGATAATCGTTCAAAACCATATATCATGAAATTTTCCAATGATGAGCTAAATAAATTACGTATGCAATTGACTGTGTGGAGACCTGAAGGCCGTTCCGCACCATGTTGCCACTTTAACCCTGTTTGAGGTAGTTAGTGACGTGTGCCCTAACCCAAAGAAACCGGCGGTTTTAGGTACTCTCCGAGGCTACGCGGGTAGCGGCGTTTGAGCAACGATTACGGTCATCCATCCAAGTATTCACCACACCGATCGTTGCTTAACTTTGAATACTGTTTGAACAGTACCCGCTTTTGTTCGCCACGCTGCTCCACACTTCTGAAGCGTCCACCGACAAGGTTATTTTCAAGCTTCCAGGCCTTCTACACAACATTTGCATTCTATAATTCACGTAGATTTAGTCAAAAATAAAAAAGCCCTCCAAAGTATTTTTCATGCCAGTATAAATCTCCGACAAACGGTCTTCTTTTTCTTAGCCACTTTAAGTCCATAACGGGAAATAGGCTTTCTTGAAGACTTTCCATTTTGATCTATTCTAAGCCTTCTTCCTCCACATTAAAGCTGCTGTCTCTTTAATAGCATTTGTCCATCTGTTCAGGGGTCTTCCTCTGCCTCTCTTATTTGACCATGGCCATTACAGCATGTTCACCGCTGGGCTTTGTCCATCCGTAGCACATATTCTGCCCAGTTCCATTTAAGGGATACGATTCTACAAACATGTTCTAACAAAATATTGAAGTACATCAGGATAAACGATTTCCAAATCATAAAAAAACTATATAAAAACCAGTACTTGACATAATGACGTAATATTTGACATTTGACTATATGACAGTTAGTTGTAGCAAGGATGTTGTATAGAGCGGATGCGGCGTTGCACACTACCGGCTGTACAACTTTATGACGCCAAAAAGCAATACAACTGGTTTCCCACGTCACAAGTTTATAAATAAGTACTTTTGCTCTTATTAAGTTTAAATTTGTGATTTTGTGGCAAAACTTTGTGTCATTAAAATGGTACATTGAGTAGCAAATGGATTCTAGAATTCTTCAAAGAACAAAATCGGAACTGTACGTTATGTTCGGTATATTTGGTGTCCCCAGCTTCACAACAGCGTGCACATGCCGCATCCACTCTCTATAACATCTTTGAATTGTATTAATAATGTCAACACCGCTAATGCCATCTATACCTGATTCCAAGAACTTTTCAAATGATTCACAACTATGCTTATTTGTAATTTAAGATCCTATTTCTATTAATATATTCTATTAATGACATATAGAAAAGTTCATACTCTATACTAGCTAAATTTAAACAAGGGAAAAAAAGAGAGATATCTCAATTACTGAAATCGGTTTCCTACTGCAAAAATTTTCAAATTAACTTAAAAACTTTAATCTCCTCATAATTTTTTTTTCTCCAGCTTATAGCGTGGATATTATAACATCATTAGAATTTCCAAGTGCGTTCTGAGAAACTTTCTTGGTAACTTTCAAGAACATTCTTGTTTTTTTCTGCAAACGCGGTGATTATCTGCTGTGACATAGTACGCAGCATTAGGGGAACAATGGTCAAGGGGGCAACTAAAAGCAGCGCAGATTAGAGCTATACAGAGTTACTTTTAATTATTTTCAGCGCTTGTATCACGAGACCCTTTTAAACGCACCATATTATCATTCAGGACACTCGTCCGGTGAAGCCATTCAAAGAAACGTGTAAAGTGCGGAATTTGGCAGGGCAGAACTTCGCAGGGGATTTTCATACAAAAGCATGCCTTTGAGGAAGCAGATGTTGACATTTCTTTCTCATTAAATACTCTTATATTAAAGGATTAACATCAATGTAAATGCCTTGAATTATGGAGCTTGGGATTTTTATAACGGTGTAATACGTACAGCCAATGCGTAATACATTGCTATAAAAATCCCATGAGAAAAGCAAATGCCTTAACGAACGTTTTTATTTTCAATGAAAAGATACTAAAATTCCCCAATTCTAAGTGACTAAGTGAATAGCAAGGAATTGTTTTATACGCTATATCTAAACATAGGAACCCCATAAATAATAAAAACTAAATAAATAAGAAAAATCGTTCAACATTTTAAAATCCACTTAATTCCGATTCAAATATTTACTGAAATATACATAACTTCTGTCGGCTCTATAACAACTGGGAAGAATGATAAACGTTTGAAAGAAATGCCAGGCAGTGGAATATGTAGAAGAAACAAGGGGTGGCAGAATCTTAAGAAGGGTCAGTAATAGCAGTCTACAAGATGCAGTGTTGTTGGTAGCTAGGCGTAAGCTTGCATTTATTTGGCGTAATAACTAATTAATACCGTTTGCGAAGCTATTAACTGATTGTGACGCGATTATCCTCTAAGCTGGGGCAAGGTGCGAATTTAGTGTTACCATTTATGTGATTATATATAAGGATGGGCTGCAATGGCAGTATCAGCTAATAAACGCGGTGGTGTCCCTGGTGAGGATATGGTTTATATCCCATGAAGTATTATATGTGTATACCCAAATGGTTGCGTATTATCTACTTGTTATTATATGTGGTTTGTAAGTATTGGGTCCTATTTATGGTGGTTATACAAGATTGGTGTGTCTATGTAAGCACTTGTTGGAAACAGTAGCGCAGTAAATATAAGTAGCTATATGAGTAGATAATGTGTGTGGCAGAGGATATATCGAAAATGTGCCTACGACGAATTATTATTATTATTATTAATATGAATACAACATTAATGTCAGGATGGCATCGACTGACTTTTACGTGAGGATGATACTCTCCCCTGGGGCTGAGAGGATACTCCCTCCCCCCCGTGACTCCTACGAATTACAGAGAGACTGGCTGGACTTAGTCCAATAGCATGGATCCTTCTAGAGCAGGGGTCGGCAAAGTCTATAAACTTAAGAACCAAATTTTTATTTAAAATGATTTCAAACTGGATCAAGAGCCACGGATGATTTTTTCCATAAAGTCATATTTTTATATTTTCTTCAGTACTTATTTTTCTAATTAAATATTTGGTTAAAAATAAATATTTTTATTTCTTTGAAAAACAAACTTTATTTAAATAGGTAGAGTATAGTTATTTAACATTCGAAAAATGTCTCAATATAAAAAAATAAAATTCTTATGAATAACTGTTCCTGTTCGGTAATGTGCGACTTCAGACTTTTATTTATTTTTTTATTTCTATTTCTTTTTTTTGTAATTTTTTTTATGTTTCAATATATTTCTGAAGAGCCATAAGCTCACACCAAAAGAGCCACATGTGGCTCGCGAGCCACACTTTGCCGACCCCTGTTCTAGAGGATTGGTGCACCAGAAGATATGAATAAATATAGTAATTACTCTACGATTACGAATGGATGCGTCCACCGCAGCTAGCCGGCAGATGAACATCCTGTTGCAGTCCCAATCCTGTGGCAGGGAGCTGGAGGATCCCCGGTGAGTACAACTGCCCAATATTTATTGACAAATCAGTAAGTCTGTGATTCATTATCTGTTGAATGTCATCTGCCTGTCGCCGCCAGTGAGTCTGATCGCATCCGCTGTTTGTTTACCGAGGAACTGCATAAATGAAATGTAGAAGCCCTGCAGCCGTATTTAAATTTGAAAATCAGTATTTTTTATTCGCCCTCCGTAATGTAGACCCTAACAGTACATTTGTAAATTAGATGTATGTACTTAAATTGTCATTTCTATTCGAAATTTATTAAATAACTTTCTAAATATTGAGTTTTCGAAAAAAATGGCAGACCTTTTTTCGAAAACAATGCTAGTTGTGAAACTGCAGAAATAAAACTCAGTTTAACGATCTCATTTTCAAGATATACTCTAATTTCCAGATTTTTAAATCAGATTTGTCACTTCCGATTCAGATTTCACCGACTTTTCACAGTCAATTATACAGTTTTCCAGACTGAAAATTAATAGTGAATTAATTTAAAAAACTTTGAAGCACTACACCACTGTAACGGTGCCGAATTAAAAAAAATCTATGCAATTTAGGGGTTAAATAACCTCAGCTGTAGGTGGTTACAAATTTTCGCAGATATTTAGAATCACCCTGTACATCGTATATTATAACGGTTTATGTCAACAGAAAAATTGCAACTAAGATAGGTTGGCCTCAAGTGATTATCATTAATTGCTAATACAACATATTATTTATCATTTAAAAAATATAAACAATATTTAATATTTTATCAGCTTACACACTTTGCCTATGTTCAAGAATAGATAAGCGAGGACGCTGATACCAAAGTATTTGAATAAACCAAACACGCCGAATGTATGAATAAATTATTACTAGCGTACAGTCACCGACAATTGCCGATTGTTACTAGTTTAAAGACAGAAAGGGAAAGATATTATTCTAGCGCATAGAATATATTCCACATAAGCATTTCAGTCCACAGATTATCTTCACTCTATGTCGGATTCACTTGTAGATTTCATTCACGGGTTTAACGGCGAACTGTGCAACGTCTATAATTAGTTTTGTTTAAAGTGTCTAATATGGCGACCTCGGCAGAAAAACCGGTAAGTACCATGTTTGTGTTTGCGGTTGCTGATTAAAAAAACGCTTTTTTTATATTTCTCTGCAATTCCTTATAAAATTTACAACACACGCGTTGTCCTACCAATTCCACCAACTGTAAAATAAGCTCCAAATGATGAAAAGTTGTGCAACAATTACACATAAAGTCGGATAAAATCAGAAAGGAATATGTAATAGCGACAGAAAACCTTGCAGGTTCAAAATTTAAGTAGACTAAAGAACGTGTTAATCCATCAAAAGTTCTAAATACGTTGCTCTATACGGAGCGTTAAAAAATACGAGACATACCTAAATAATAAGTCGAAAAGTACATTAACGTGGGCGCCCAAACCACCTATTTGCGAGATATGAACGATTTTATATTTCAAGTTTTGTTAATACTTAACGCCAGAATCACTCAATTAATTTTGTTTATCGGAAATCTTTACAGAAGATATACAAAATACCTTCCTTCTGTATTCATACAAGGTCTGCATCTTCTCAAGAATTAATTTTTTTTTATTTTTTATTCAGTTAATTGCATATTTACAATCTACTCTTACAATGTATTGAGTATTAAGTAAATATTATAATAGTATTGTGACATGATAGGAGCTTTAGCCAGCGCTAATCTCCCTGAGTTTGCATCAATTTTGGTTGGGTTGCAGATTAAAGTCAAGTGGCCAGGTTCGCTTTAGTCGTCTTGTGACAGCTGGTTGATTGGAGAGCTGCTCGATGAGGTTGTTGGGGTGTCCTGGTAGGTTGTAGCTGTATGAGGTTAATAGTCTCTGGATTTCGTTGATTATGTAGGGGATTCCCAGGTCATTATGGAGGGTTTCGTTAGTAACATACCATGGGGCGTTGGCTAACATTCGGATGGTCTTCGATTGGAATCTCTGAAGTATCTTAGTGTGTGACGCCTTGGCACATCCCCAAAGTTGGGTCCCATAGGTTCAAATGGGCTTCAGTATGACTTTATAAATCGATATTTTGTTTGACAGTGAAAACTGAGAGCGTTTTCCAATTAGCCACGTCATTTGTTTCAGTTTTAGGTCCAGCTGTTTTCTTTTGGCTTTTATATGCGTGCTCCAAGTAAGTTTTTGGCCGAGATGCATCCCGAGGTATTTTATCTCGGTTCTTACTGGGATTGGGGCATTGTTGATTCTGGTTTGCGGGCATTCAACACGTCTAGTGGTAAAGTTTACTTGCGCAGATTTGTCAGTCTTAACTGTGATTTTCCATTTATGACACCAGTCTTGAAATGAGTTTAGGTGGTCTTGGAGGTGTTCTGCTGCTATTTCAGGTGATCTATTGACTGACAGGATTGCTGTGTCGTACGCAAATGTGGCAACTACAGTGTTGTTCGTAGTTGGAGTATCTGAGGTGAAGATCAGGTATAGCAGTGGGCCCAAAACGCTGCCCTGTGGCACTCCAGAGGCGATTTGATGGTAGTCGGATGTTGTGTTGTTCATTTTGACGTGATAGGTTCTGTCTGCTAAGTACGATTTTAGAACAAGGTACAGCTGGCATGGAAGGTGCAGTTTAAATTTGTGTAATAATCCCTTATACCAAAGTTTATCAAACGCCTGTTTTATATCTAGGAATACTGCAGTACAGACATTCTTTTCCTCTAGGCTTGCCATTATGTGAGTGATGATTCGGTGGCTTTGATGGATGGTTGATTGGGAAGGAATTAATTCCGCAGCTTTTCAAATACACCCGGCCTAGGTCAAATTGTTGGAAAGCTGTATATCGTCTTCTTAACGGTAGAGGAATAGGCGAATAAAATATAGTTCTTTAAACTATTTTTTAAATAATGTTGTAACATATTTGATAAGTTTGTGTAATATAATATAATTTATAAATTTTTGAAAATGATTCTACATCGTTGTCCCATGGCCGTCCCAACTAAAAAAATCCACCCTAAATAGGTTTGTAAATGTCAAATTTGAAAAAATCGGCGAGGCACGTCAATAACAGTTGAAGAAGGACATCCTTTAACTTGTAAGTCATTTACTCTACTGCATCCTCCTAGACATCCCCCCACAGCACCAACCCCAAAGTTTTAAATGACAAGATGTGTCGAGTGATAGTTCATTTCAAAAGTTTTGCTGCTCTTTATATAATCTGAAAGGTTTGTACATATCTGTTGATTCGTTTTTGAGAAATAGCGTCATCCGGTGCGTATGGGAAATGTTAAATAAAAATTTCAGGAAAGTGTTCAGGTTATTAGGTAACATAGCAACAACACAAAATTATACAAGGTATAACACGGGCATTGGCCCAAATGGGACCGGTAGCCAAGGGTACAGAAAACCCACGTTGTATTATTTTGTGTTGTTGCTATATTACTTAATATCCTGAACACTTTCCTAATATTTTATTTAACATTTCCCATACGCATCGGAAACTTCAAAATACCATTTCTGAAAAACGAATCAACAGAAATATAAAAAATATTCAGATTGTATGAAGAGCAAAAACACCTTCCAAATGATCATTCGACACCCTTTACCATTAAAATGTTGAGGTTGGTGGTGGTGGAGGCTAGGGAGGTGAAGTAGAGTAGATGACCTACAAGTTAAAGGATGTCGCCCTTCAAACTATTATTGAACTGTCTCGGCGATTTTTTCAAATTTGGTTACTTACAAAGTTATTCAGGGTAGACTGTTTTAGTTAGGACAGCCTGCATAGTAAAAAATATTGGTTAGCCGTTATGTGGTTTGCAATTATTGCAAATAGACCTCCACAACTTTTAGACAAAAATTTGAAACGTGGATTTACCAGAAGCCACGAAAGTTTTTTTTTTATAAAAACTCCATCTTTTCTAGTGGTGGCGTTCATATGCCAATCAAAAGTATTGTTCATTACTTAAAAACGGACGAACAAAGTAATTTCAAGCTACTAAAATCCGTTGGGTCTACTGACCTCTCTCCGTGGTGTTACAGTCCTAGTTGGACTGGAGCCTCCCCAATCCTTCTCTTCCAGTCGCCTTTATCTCTGGCTGCTCTGAGCCAATTTCTCAAACGTAATCACTCTATGGCATCCTTTGTTACGTTGTTGTGCCATCGTTGTCGCAGTCTCCATGGTGTTGGCTGTCTTTCAAAACGAGCCCTGCAGATTTTTCCTGCTACTCGCCTTTCTGTCATGCTTTCTAAATGCGCAGCCCATTTTTTCTTTGTATTTTGATGGCGTCGAGGTTGCCATTCATACATTCAACCTCGACACCGTAAGGTGAAAGAGGAATTGATAAAGAAAGAAAGAAAGATTTTGATGGAGTCGACGATATCTAGCGATTTATACATTTCTTTCAGCTCGCAGTTGTACCTCGTTCTTCAGAAACCATTTTGTGTATCGGTTCAAAAACACTTCCGAATACTTCCCTCTCAAACCTCAGTACTGCGTTCTCAGTTTTCTTCTCTTCTGTGGTTGGCCCTGGAATTCCACTTTCATTGCTTGTTCCAATAGCTTAATAAATATTTAATTTATACCGAGTACCGATCTTCCTATAATATTGAGATCATCCACGTACCCCACTATTTGGTATGCCTTATTCGCGATACAGTTGATCAGCTATGGCTTCTCCCCCATATTTTATTAGTTCCGCTGGTGTATTATCTACGCCTGGGGCTTTATCATTGTCCATCTGCCTTATAATGTCCTTGACTCTTCCAGTTTCGGTTGTGCTGTGTGTGATCTCTTTTGGTATACATTACCTCAGTTTCTTTTCTGGATAATAATTCTGCGAAATGCTGCTGCCATCGCATGAATTCCTTGGATTCCCCAACTGGTAATTCTCTCTCACATTGTAAGTCTGGCATAGAGTTCCTTTTTTGTACCTCTAATTATTATATATAGTTTCTCAACTTCCTTTTCCTGATGCGCTTGGTCTAGTTTCCTCAGCTGTTGGTTTAGCATTTTCTCTTTTTTCTTCTACACATAATTTTTGCCATTCTTTTTGTTTCTTGGTAACATTCTTTTCTCCCTCTTGTTTTTCTTCGTAGTAGTTCTTCGTGTGCTTTGTTTCTGTTGGTTATTGCCTCTTCGCAATCCTTATCCCACCATGCGTTTCTTCTACTCTTCTTTCTACTGCTATTACTTCTTCGCTTGTTTTAATATTATGCTGTTCTTGATCTTGCTTCATGTTTATTCGACTCCGTTAACGGCTTGCTCTTCTTCTTCTCTATTCTCTTTCTCTGCTTTGGTCTAACTACTTTTGTAGAGTTTCTTGGCAAGCCGCTTGCACCTATTTTTTTTTTGCTTTACTTATACCATACTTGTTTATGCTCTCCCCTGGTAACGCTCTTATTTTATTCACCCTTCCTCTTGTTTTAACTCTTACTAGCATAAGCAGTGGCCAAACTGCAACACTACCTCTCTCATTGTTCTTATGTATCATTTATGCTGTGGTAGAACCTCCCACTTGATCATATGTGATCTATTTGACTGAATGTTTTCCCGTTTGATGGTTGCCATATCGCTTTATAGATACGATTATGTGGGAGTGCGGGACAGACGTGCTTCTAACTACCCGGTTCTTGGACGCTGCTATTTCAATTGTTCTTTCTCCGTTATCATTTGTCACATTATGCAAACTATGTTACCCTCTAATTGGTATGTAGATTATTTCGTTACCTATCTTCGCATTGAAGACCTCCATTATCAGCTTTATATCGTTTTTTGGTGTTTTATCAATTTCTCTTTCCAGTGTTATATAGAATTCTTTCGTTGCGTAATCTTCCATTGCTTCTGTTGGAGGGTATATTGAGAACAGGGATATGTTGTTAAATCTCATTTTAATACATGTACAACGTATCTTTCCGTTCACTAGTCAGAATGCGATTCTTTGGTCTTTTAGTTTCCTTCCAACTATGAAGCCGACATTCTAATTCATACACATGTCCCGCTGTAATATATATGTCATACGCATCTTTTGGTAGTTTTTCGTTTCCCGGCCATCTCATCTCTTTAATGGTTGTAACCTCTAGCTGGTCTCTGTCTTCTTCAGTAGTGCGTTTAGGGCGACAATATATTATAAACTACAACTTTCAAAGTTACCATTATTTGTTATATAAAGAGGAAAAAACAGCTAATTAAAACGTTTGTATGGAGTATAGCACTATACGGATGCGAGACATGGACGATCGCCACTAATGAAAAGAAAAGAATTGAAGCTTTCGAAATGTGGTGCTATAGACGCATGTTACGGGTGAGCTGGGTACACAGGATTACAAACGTCGAAATAAGAGAAAGAGCAGAAGAAAACGGAAGTATTATAGATAACATTAAAAAGAGAAGAGACACGTTAATGGGACATATCCTAAGAAGGGTGGGGATACTTAAAAATATTGTAGAAGGAGCAATCGATGGACGAAATGCAAGAGGAAGACCAAGGTTGCAGTATATATCTCAGATAATAAACTACCTGCAATGCAATAACTACACCGAACTGAAAAGGCTAACAGGAAACAGAAGATGATGGAAGCTGATAGTGTGGAATCAAACCAATCGAAAAGATTCATAACTGAGGAGGAGGAGGAGAAACAATAAACATAACAAGTAACAAATGCAGTTTTGGGAAACTAATCCCACATTAGAAAAAATGAATAATATTCGTACATTTTTTGTTTGAACATAGATAATCCTTATAATCAATAACTTGAAAATCAAACTTCAGTTTCTAATTTTTTACATTAAGTACGTAAGTACAATTTCAATCTTAAACAGTATAAAGTGAACTTTCTAGCAAAACATTTTCAAACTTACACTTATATCCAGTGCAAAAAGTATCAAAATCTTGACTCGTCTACAGTTCACCAGAAATTTTGACGTACTTCGCTCTAGGACATCCTGTTTATACATATGTATGTATGTTAAAAAGTACACTATCGTTAAATTGTCACATGTGGTACATGATCTGTATTAACTATAACTAGCCAGTATTTTCTTTTCGTAAGTAATGGAAACTAACTGAAATTATCACATGTGTTTATAACCGCAACCGATTTTAATTTAAAATCTTAAGATCGACTATAGATTAGTTCAGGTTTCCTTTTATTTATATTCGAATTATTAAAGCTTATAAGTAATTCCTTCATTGGCTAGTTCTGTATACTTACAGTACATAATAATTTATTATCTTTACTACTGTACTATTATATTCATTAGCATATGGTACTTATATCTAAAATTTAAATTTAGGTAGTGTGCTTTTGAAATATGTTGTTTATTTATGTTGCATACCATACTAGGCGCATGGCGTTCGGTCATAATACGCAAGAATAACAATTAATTACAAATACAACATATTATCCGAATTATGTTCAAACGTAAAAATTTGCAATTTGCAAATTAATTTGTACCCGAAAATGTGAATGCTGTGCCTCAAGGCCGTGTATGACGGAATCCTAGAAGCCACCGCATCCGGATGGCACATTAGGGGCGGCAAAATGCCCTTAATTATATATAAAGCTATTAGGTCATTTCCAAATGAATTTTCGTTTCAAAAATCCTCATATGGTAGTGTTCTAAGGGGGCAGTGTTGCTTTTAAAAATTCTTTTAGAAGAAGTATTCTAAAGGGCAGATATCGCTGGGGATTAGTATCCAGACGTCATTGCCTCCGCTACCTACCTCTACCACCCCAAAATTCATTACTGGGTACTGCTTTATGTACAGGGTGAGTCTGCTAAGCCGAATCAGCTTGATATTTTTGCCAAAATTTTTCTAGCGACCCCTCTGTTATAGTGCTCAACTTCATTCAGATTCAGCTAAATAGCCAACTGACGCTATCTATACCAAGTAGCGCAAATTATTTCTTCGTTCTCCATGTTTCCAGAAATTTTAACCATACTCAGGAAGGTGCTAGATGACACTGGAATAATCAGGAAAATCCACTTTGCTTTATGTAAACAGCGGGCCGCAAGGATATTAGTCATCATTTCAAAATTGTGTGCTGTACTGCTGACTGTGTTGAGTGCAACAAATCGATAACAAATATTTAACGTTAAGTGCGAGCTGTTGTACTCGTTTTGTTAAAGATGAATGAATTTTTAAAACGGTCATTAGAACAGACCGCGTCTGGCAGTGACAAGAATGTAGAGAAAAATAGATTGTACAGCAATGAATATTTTAAATATGGTTTTACCGTTATTTCCCAGAAACCCCAGGACGTATTTTGTCGAGTAGTGTTGTCAAAAGAAATTATGAAGCCGTCAAAGCTATTTCGACCCTTAAATACCAAACATCCAGACAAACAAGAAAAGCCTACGGAATTCTTTGAACGAAGGCTAAACTCCCTCCACAAGGATCAAGCCACTCTACCTGATTTACATCAGCAATCAGTACTAATAAAAAAGCAGTACTATCAAGTTATCGAGTTGCATTTCGCATTTCAAAAACCAGTAAACCACATACGATTGTTGAATATCTGATTTTACCAGCAGCTGTTGAAATGGTGCAAATAATGGTTGCTGAAAAAGATGTTGACAAGCTGAAAACAATACCCCTCTCTAATAATACTACCCAAAGAAGAATAAATAGCATGGCAGAAGTATTCGAACATAAGTTGTTGAAAATATTAATAAGTTCACCTACTTCTCATTACAGATGGACTAATCCACGGATATTTCTAACTGTGCCCAATTTATAGCATTTATAAGATACAATACTGAACTTACTTATTACAGAAGATATTTTATTTTGTACTCTATTAGAGGTCAATACCACCGGAAAATGTGTATTCGACACTTCCATGCAAAGTACTAATAAGTATAAGATTGACTGGGCAAAATGCGTTACTACATGCACCGATGGCGCCAAGGCTATGACAGGACATCGATCTGGTCTTATTGTCAGATTAAAATAGATAATTCTAAATGCTACATGGTTACATTGTTTTTTTACATCGAGAAACTCTTGCATCTAAATCTTTATCTTCTAATATTGATTCTGTTTTGAAAAATGTCATTAAAGTTTTAAATTCCATCAAGGGAATAACTTTACAGACTCGTATTTTTCGAAAAATGTGTGAAAACATGGGTTCCTTATGATGATGATGAAGATGATGAAAGAGCGAGACAGAAGGCGCATTTTCAGATTTTTCCCCACTAGAAAAATCTCGCTGGCCTCAGCCAGGTTCGATCCCGCGTCCCTAGGATCTAAAGGCAAATGCGCTAACCACTAGACCACCGAGGCCGGCATGGGTCCCTTATACGCAAATATTCTTTATCGCACGGAAGTAAGATGGCTTTCAAGGAGTAACGTCTTGAAAAGAATTTTCCAGTTAAAAGCGGAACTCTTGATGCAGCTGCAAGATGGAAAACCGGAATATGATTACATATTTTCCAATTCCCTTTGGCTTCTTAGCCTGGCTTTTTTTGCTGATACTTACGAGCACTTCTACACTCATGGAAGACTTAGTTAAGGATGATAATATGATAAATTTTGAGCACGTGTTTGCAGATATGCAAATTAGTTTACACAATTTAAAACAACAGCTCATTAACTATTTCTCCAAACAAATTCAAAACAGTTATGACAGTCACATGTGGATAACAATTCCGCTGAACAAGCTAAAATTTCGACTAACGGGAAAGAAAACTTATTGAAATATCATACGATGGAATGTTGAAACCAGACTTCTTTTCCCAGAGCGTAGATCAATTTTGAACCGAACGAATGCAAGAATTCAGCCAAACGTCACTACTTAAATCTGTTTCCAGCAGTATTTAAAATGTTTTGGAGGATTATATGTCAATATTTTATTTTCAAAAGTTACCTGTAAGAGTTTTTATTTACAATGTTGTGTATTGCTGAAATTTATTTTATACACTTTGGGAACCTTTGTTTTTGCTGGGAAATAGTTCTGTAGATATCCCGGTTTATTTTGGTTTGTGGAATTTGGTATTAAGAGGTTGAAAATAAGTTAATAGCATTTTTGTTATACAGCCGTTAAAAGGTAATTACAGTTAAATGGTAAAACAGACGTAAACAGAATGAGTAAAATATGCAATATTTTTTTTCAACGTACATTCTGTACACTACATCGCTAACTGTCATTTTTAATGTTTCGGACTTATCTTCAATTTTTAACTTTTTTTTATTAACGGCAGGTTGTCTTTCCTTTGGTGCACGATTTTCCGTATGGTGGGTAAATTTATTTTTAATGCATCTGCAACTCGTTCCTGAACCGCTACAACGTCGCGTAATGGGTCAAAATTGTCTTTTTGGCGCGTAAAATAATCAAATAGATTTAACACAAACTGTTGATACTGCGCATTCAAACAAATTCCGGGTATCCCTAACATCGTTTTCTTTTTACAATAGCTGAACACCAACTAACATCCAAGATTGAACTGGCTAAGTACAATCGTGTTTTCAAGAATACATTGCAGTAACTGTAATTACCTTTTAACGGCTATATAACAAAAATGCTATAAACTTATCTTCAACCTCTTAATACCAAATTCCACAAATCAAAACAAACCGGGATATCTACAGAACTATTGCCCAGCAAAAAGAAACGTTCCCAAAGTGTATGAAATAAATTTCAACAATAAACAACATTATAAACAAAAACTCTTACAGGTTACTTTCGAATATTGGCATGTAATCCTCCAAAACATTTTAAATACTGCTGGAAACAGATTTAAGTAGTGACGTTTGGCTGCATCAGCGCGACATCCGTCAAGTATCTCTGTTTCTTTCTACTAAACGTGTCAGCCAACAGAATACGTCGCACGTACAGTGTTGGTCTTGTTTCGTTCGCAGATATCACTACGACGTACGTCTTTGCCGGAAATATGAATCTGCAAGCAACTAACAAAGACAGAAATGCGTTCAGTTTGTGCTGTGCAAATAAAGTGCTAATCCGAAACTGAAAAATGCTCGTCGTAAGAACTATATTTTAAGTTTGATTTATTTATGTTTACTTTTCAAAAAGCTGAAATAAATGTCTTGAAAAGCATTTTGTTTTATTTTGGAAATCCTCCCGCGACCCCCCAAGCCCTATATCGCGGCTCCAAAGGGGGCGGTCACACTTTGAGAACCACTATTCTATAGAATACAGCATATCTAAGCCTCTACAATACGACGACGTAATTGATTCTTTTGGCTCAATTAAAGCTCGTAAAGTTAAATTGTAAACATTAGCTTGTAATATAATAATGTATTATTTGTGGATTTTTTTCATATGATTTATTACACATTTAAAACTACTAAATCACATCTATAGTATCAAGATGAAGGAATTTGTTTTATCTGCATCCAGGCGCGTAACGTGTGGAACATAAGTTTTGAGAAAAAAATCAACAGGCTTAATCAACAAAATAATGAAATTTTA
>JABXWE010025880.1:0-18309 GCA_014611495.1 Limonius californicus
ATATATATATATATATATATATATATATATATATATATATGTGTGTGTGTAATGGCTACCATGCGCAATTTTATTGGCTCACATTTCATTTTTGGATTTAAGGATATTGCTTAAGTAACTTTTGGTTTGTTGACATCAAATCACCTGTGCTGTGTTAACACTGACTCACTATTTCATTATCCCACTTTGCTATAATTTTATCTACAAAGTTCATTTTTAAGTAAGACTCTTTTTGTCATAAACTGTAATAAGTTAATGTAACTCAACATTTTTACGTTTACAATGAAAATATGTTTTAATCTATTTTTCAACATAAACCCCGTTGACATCTATGCATTTTTAAGATCAAGATACTAGTTTGATGATCCCCCGTTGTGAACTCTCCCGCTTGTTCCTTGTACTAGCCGGTGACAGTTGGTGGACGCCGTCATCAGTCTACGTGCGTTTTCTGCTCAAAAATTCGTTTAATTTCAAGAGATGAAAGTCAGATGGTATCAGATCCGAAGTATACGGAGGATGCTCCAGTACCTCCGATCGAAACTTTTACAACTGTTCTGTTGTGTTTTGAAGAACACCCCCTGGGTGAGCTGGCCACGCCGTAACTATTTTTAAGGTTCCTCAGTACCTTTCTGGGTTGATGGGTTTTCCTCGAAGCATATAATCAGTCACCTTTACCTTTGCGGTCCCAAAAAACCGTATTTTCTTAAATTTCAGTTCTTTTCATGACCTACCAGTCTTTCCAGATGAATTGAATGTTGCAGTGACTTTCGTAGTTGAAGATGCCGGTTTGAACTTTTGGATTTCGGAGAACGTGAGTGATACTATTCAAGAGGCTGGTGTTTAATTTTCGGTGTAGTGATTCACTTATGTCTCGTCTCCCATCACTATGCGATTCATGAATTCATCTATTTTTATACGGTAACGATCAAGCCATGCCCTAGAAGCGACCATTCTCTTCTGATAGTTTTCTGGCGTCAGCATTCTTGAAACCCACTTCACACAAATTTTGTTGTAGTGAAGATGTTCGCTGACAATTTCGAAGACTGTATAAAAAGAATCATCTGTATGAAGATTGTCAATTTTAATCTCCTCTTTTGTCTAATGATTACATCAGCAGCAGTTTTCAATTCTTCGGTGATGACAGATGAGAATCCAGATCTTGCTTCATCATGCACGTTTGTTCTCCCTTCGTTGAATAACCAACATCATTTCCGTACATTTGTCTCGTTCATCACACCTTCTCCATACACTTCTACTATTGTCGATTAATTTCAGCTGGGCAAATGTTCTTTGCATTTAAAAACGAATCACTAATCGCAGCTCGCAGACGGCGGAATTTACGATCGACGTGGTTAATGAAATGTTACTGAAAAATATCGTGCGAGGTACTCAGAAGCACGGAGCTACAATATTTACAGAAAACTTCCGACACATTCCTGTCCAAAGCGTTGTTAATATACGCAAACGATGCCTACCGATAAATGATCCTCGTGTATATCTGCTCCAGAAATGAGCATTTTATACATCAATTTTGTTCTTCATGTGTGATCAAGTTATGGCCTGCTTTAACTTCTCAAGAAATCCTGTTTAATGTTATAATTTATATTCAAAAGATTGAGAAACCCTAAAAAAGCAAGGCTATTTTCAGAATAGAAATAACTGCATGAATATTTAAAATTGAAAAAAAATCTTTAAATAAATAAGAGACCTTTCGATCAAAGCATGAAATATCCTTTAGATTGCAGAGTATGATATAGATCCAGAGATAAGGGCTTCGTTGCAAACCCATATAGATCCAGATACTAAATCCATAGATTTGAATGCTTCCCAACACTGACGCCAACAACTTGAAGCTGACGTTTAGTAAACAGTCAAGATTCGCGAAAAATTGCGTGTCAAATAAAGATTTTAAACAGTGAAGTTGGCAAAAATTGAATCAACTTGAATTTTAACTTCCACCGATTTTGATTATCCATTTCAAAATAAACTTTAATACAAAAGCGTTGTATAAAACATAATTTACTTTCCTTATTGTGCTGATTTTTCCATTTGTTGCTTGACACCTTTACAATTTAAATTTCATCAAAATTAAAATTTCCATCTAAAAATCAGTAGAAACAAGCATCGTTAACAAATAAAACGCAGAGACCTTTCTAGCTTTCATGGAAACACAAAACGAGACCGTTAACTTAAAAAGCTAAAATGTATATACTACATTTATCATATTGGGAAAACTCAAAATAATACTAAACAATTTATTTGCGAAAAGCCTTTTCGTCACACTGCTGGACACCGGCCTCTTCTCTGCCACGTGCTTCTCCTCAGGGCAAACTTAGAAACACAAGAGACCTACAGTTTACCGTCGAATCCGAAAGACAGAAATCCCAGAGAAGGTTTTTAGCATTAAGATCCCACGGTTGCAAGCCGGATTGGGAAATTGTATGCGTTGGCTGCAGTAGTAGATTTGTATACGTAGCGCAAAAATACGTTATTACTACCATGTAATTAAAACAGAAGATATCCGTGAGTGGTCACCACATTTATCACTTGCATGTAGTGAATTTCCCGCTACCCAAAAATGTATAATAATCAACTTGAGTAAACCATAGATTTAAGGCTAAACTTAAATATGAGTCAAATTAAGGCAAGTGATTTATTTCAGTGGCCACCTAAGTTCTCTGACCCAAACCGTAAGGTTACAT
Source organism: Limonius californicus (assembly GCA_014611495.1). Classification (NCBI taxonomy): domain Eukaryota; kingdom Metazoa; phylum Arthropoda; class Insecta; order Coleoptera; family Elateridae; genus Limonius; species Limonius californicus. The sequence continues at coordinate 2,703 of JABXWE010025880.1, forward strand.
CTCGATATGGCAATCCCCAATAGTCAACGTGTGTAAGAGCAGACCACATTCTGTTCACAAGTGTCTCCAACTGACTCAAATCGCGTGGGTATTCTTCTGCATCGACGCATTTGAACAACAAAATGGCGTACGAATTAAAAATATCAACAGGGTGTTTTATGCAAAGTATTTCAATTTAAGTTAAGCAATTTTACTTGTCGTTTACATTTTCTAATATTGCTTTATTATTTAATAATCATTTATATTTTCCTTAATTGTTTATTATTTAGATTGTTATTCTCCGGTTTTTCTAGCATCTATTACGCCACAAAATTCTCGAAATTTTGTTGTGAAAAGGACTGATTTGAAAATTTCCACATCTGCTTCATTATATAAAAATTCTCTATTATCTAAACGCTAAAATGTATAAATCTTTTATAAAATATATCTTATTTTCGAGAAGCATACATTTAGAACTTTTCAAGGATTTTGTTTAAATTTATGAGATGATTTTTATAAGACGTAGAGATTTACATAATCGTTTTTACTAATTATCCAATTGTAGTACACACTATTTAGCAAATTTTCAAAATCGAATGTTTAATGTTTTACCAAAACCTCAATTCCCCAATTGTCATAAAATGTAATAGTATTAAAAGTAAAATAATTCTTCTTCTTCGTGCACTTTACGTCTTATGAAACGTAGCGATCTTCTCTCCTACGCCTGTGTTGCGCGTTTAGAGTGCCACAGACATAGAGGACCTACAGTTTGACGCGGGCTCCGAACCACGGGAAGTGTAAACACTTCGTCTTCCAAAGAAGATTTGTTAGGCGGAATACCTAATTGGTTTGCTATTGTCTTGCGAGGGAGAACGGCCGTTAAAAATCCGATGTTCCGGTACTGCGAATTGAATCCAGGATCGTCAGCGTAGAAGTTTAACGCGCTAACCTCTAGCCCACGGCTGCCTTCGTACGACAATTTTATAGAAAATAAAAAAATGTTAACAGTTTTTTTTCAAAACCAGTGTTACTCATTCTGTGTATTACCCAATGTATGTTCAGGTATTAGCTCACTTTTGATTGAGAAAACAACATGACATAATTAATTGAAATGGGGAGAGCCGAGTTTTTTAGGTTCACTTCACAAATTACACAAAAAAACTTTCAATCATCGATATTTTAATATTCTACTGATCAAGCAACACTTTAACGAATTGGAAACGGTTATTAAACGTTTCGACAAAATCAGCTACTTTATTCATCATTCCTTTTTCTCTCATTCATTCATACTACCGTTCCCCTCTTGGAAACCGCTTGCGCATTACCTCAGGAAGGTGCGGGCGTCCCTTACACATTAACCATTCCTGCAACATGCACCCTAAACTTACTAAGCGAAATACTGTCGCCCCAGTCTGGATTCGATACCTCGACCGATCGGGCAGAATTTCGCGTGACCTCGAGTGGCAGTGCGTATTCACACTACTCCACCGAGGCCCCGTGCAATATGTTATTTAATGCAGGGCAATAATATCGAATATGACTTCATGCTTGGTAATTCAATAAAATAGACGACACTTGAGTTCTCTAGCCAACCAAACATCAGTTACTTTCATCGATTATTACACAAATTACAGATAAACTTGTATTTTAGAGCTGAAATTTGGTTGCCAAAGCAAATAATCGTTACAGATTATGTAATAATGTTTTTCAGCAGTAACCACGCGATCAGCTAGTAGACGTCTCTTCGTTCCATAAGAGATTTGCTGGTTAACTGTATATTCAGTTGAGGGACGTAATTTTAATCATTAAGACATATTTAACAGTTCAAAAGCGTGAAAGCCAAGCATTATATTGTAAAATTTGCAGGTAAATGAAGCTTTCGAGCTTTTGAAGCGAAGAAGCTGCAACAATCCGGGCCAAAGACTACCAAAGGTGGAAATCTTGCGGAGTGCCATTGAATACATTGAATACTTGGAGGAAGTGCTTCAAGGTTCGAAATCATCCAGTGAAACAGCACCTATTACATCTTCCAGCCAGGAATACATTGTAAGTACAAACGTTTGCTTTTGGCATAAATACTCAGTGGAAAAAAATGAAGCAAAAAATTCCTGTATATATGAAAGCGTTTACGAGTTACATTAAGATTTAAAAAGCTTTCAAAAGAGTAACCCCCAGAATTAAAACCTCACTCAACTCAAAGGCTACATTTTACAAACAGCAACATGTCGCTACTTAATCCTCATTAACATTTCGTTTTCCTGCACTAAAATAGATGATACATTCCGACGAGATAATCACCATCATGTGAAGGTCCCAACGATATCAGATACAATTAAAAACATGTGGCGACCATCTGCATATCAACACACAAATCAGGCAACAATTTCATAAATTAAAGATCCTTGTCTTCTGCACGCACAAAAAACTCCAAGTTATAATTCGAGTGCTCCGCCAAAATTTACAAACTTATAATTACCCCAGATATTCGAAAGAAACGTGCCGTAAATTTTCCTCGCATTAATATTGTTATGAAAGAGGTGGAATTTAATTCGAGTCTTGTCTGTTAGACGGGCCCATTAATTCGGTGTCGGCCTGGACTCGTGGAAACGCTGGATCCTAGCCAGCCCTGAAATACTTCACGAGTTCTTTGTGAAAAAACAATCAAGTCAGCTAGGTCCTGCCCTACAAGGTCGCAGGAGGTTAACTGTGCGACGATTGACTGAACTGACATAATTACCAAAAATGGGGAAGGTATTAGAAAATCAGTAAACCCATTTAAGATATATGGAAATTCGAACAGGGTGAATTGTTCCGCTGAAACTTTCCCATATTGTTATTCTTTTCCAATGCATATACATGGTGTTTCCAAAATACGTAGCCAAATATATAAAGAGTGTTGGGAGTCCACATAGGTCAAAAAGCTTCCTATAAACATGTAAGCAAAAATGCTTTGATAAAGGAGTTACAAAAGTCGGTAAGTTAGGAGTCCGTATTTAATATTTGTAAATTTCATCGGCATTAAATCGAACCCGGTGGATTATTTACACAGCCTCTGAGATCACCCACTTTAAAGCAGCTCGATTATTATTTACGGAGCCTTGTAAAAAATATTGCTTATAAACAAGTGGTAGATACTAGTAATGAGTTTAATCGAATGATTTAAATAATCGAATGATTAGTATTCGAATGATTTTCATAATCGAAATATTCATTCGAATTAAGCATTCTCATCGAACATGCGAGCGCATTTCGGCAATGCCAGAAATTCTGCCGTCAAATGATGACTCCCTGGCACTCCCGCTCTTATCTGGAATTGTTCTTGATTAAGATTAAAATATGGTTTATTTAATATTTTTAAATAGTGACATAAATTGCTGAAATTATTTTATTTATTTATCTGCTTTATGACAGTAATATATTTAATTGAATAATAATCAATCTAAAAAATTGTACAATTAATACTTTTGAACGTAAGTATGAAAAAGTAGAAATAAACTTAAGCCTGTCCCGTTCGAAATTCTAAAAACTTATTTTACTAACTTAGCTGCACATGCGACCCCATCACACAAATCAAATAAATATGTAATTCGAATATTACTCAAATTATATACCGCCACAAACGATATTTCGTTTACCAGCCGAACAAAGAAACGAAAGTAGGCCAAGAACGTTTTATCATTGGAATGAATTATTAGCATCACGCAGATGCATGCCTAAGCGAATATTTCGAATTGTTTCATTCGAGACGCGCGCGTCGCTACGAACATATTGGAGAAATGTTTATCATTCGAATGAATTATGAGCATCTCGATGATGTATGCATTATCAAATATTTCGAATTATGGCATTTGAGATGCGCGAGTCTCTAATAACGTATTCCAGAAGTTTTCTCATTCGAATGAATTATTAACATCTCGGTGACGTATGTATAACCGAATATTTATCATTATTTCATTAGGGATGCGCGCGTCTCTACGAACATATTCGAGAAGTTTTTATCAAGCGCATGAATTATTAGCATCTCGGTGATGTATGCATAACCGAATATTTCGAATTGTTTCATTCGAGATATGCGCGTCGCTACGACATCTCGAGATATTTCGAGATATATGCATAATCGAATATCTCGAATGGTTTCATTCGAGGTGCCCGCGTCGGTACGAACATATTAGAGTAGTTTTTATCATTCGAATGAATTATGAGCATCTCGATGATGTATGCCTTATCGAATATTTCGAATTATTGCATTCGAGATGCGCGCGTCGCTACGAACATATTCGAGAAGTTTTCTCATTCGAATGAATTATTAGCATCTCCGTGACGTATGTATAACCGAATATTTCAAATCATTCCAGATGCGTCGCTACAAATGTATTCGAGAAGTTTTTATCGTTCGAATGAATTACTCGCATCTCGAGATGTATGCGTAACGGAATATTTCGAATTGTTTAACTCGATATGCGCGCGTCGCTACGAACGTATTCGGGAAGTTTTTATCATTCGAATAAATTACTAGCATCTCGGTGATGTATGCATAACCGAATATTTCGAATTGATTCATTCGAGATATGCGCGCCGCTACGAACGTATTTGAGAAATTTTAGTCATTAGAATGAATTACTCGCATCTCGAGATATTTCGAGATATTTCGAGATATATGCATAATCGAATATCTCGAATGGTTTCATTGGAGAAGCGCGCATCACTAGCAGAAACTGTAGCCAAGCTCTGTATTCAAGACACATTTACATGTTTCTAAAACACTCAAGGAGTATTTCAAGTAAGACAATCATTAATCCAATGAACAGAGGCCTGTATTCTTGCGGAAGAAAGGAATTTCTAATATTGATTGCAACTTATGCTTTGTTCGTATGTCCCTTATAATTTTTTAATGAAGCATTTTTCTGTTTATTAGTACTTATTCACATACTTGGTCTACTCAACAAGCCGCATGGCTTAAGAACACATGAATGAACGTTTTAATTGCGTGCAATGAATATGTCTTGCAGGAACCTAATGTATCCCGCCGAATAGAAAAGAAAAGTGCTAATGTATGGTTTACAGTTGTAAAAAAAATTTGGTATAACAACCGGGACCGACGGCTTTAGGTACCCTCCGAAGCACGATCTGTTGTATATGCCACTGTATTGAACCAGTAATTCGAGTACTGACCAGCACATACACACACCAAACACATTTTGTGCTTTAAATGTATTGAAATGTACATAAATCATCGTGGTTTAGGCCGGACGACTGCAGTGGTCACAGACTGATGCCTCTCTATTTTATTTACATAATGATTGTTTCTTACCATTTATTTACAAATGTTAAAACTGACCAACGCCTTTGTTTCGGTCTTATACAATTTTCATTTGAGATAACCTTACAGAGAACAATCCCATTATCATCATTGATCATTGATGATGATGATGATGATGATGGGATCGTTCTATCACCCGTGACGTTTTAATTGCGTGCAGTGAATATGTCCTGCAGGAAGCTAATGAATCCCACCGAATAGAGAAGAAAAATGGTAATATAAGGGTTCCTCTTCTTTGAGTGCTTTATCTCTTACGAGACGTAGCGATCTTCTCTCCTATGCCTGTGTTGCGCGTTTACAGTGCCACAGGCGTAAAGGACCTACAGCTTAACGTGGGCTCCGAACCACGGGAAGTGTAAACACTTCTACTACAGAGAAGATTTACTAAGCAGAATACCATGCTGGTTTGCCATTGCTTTACGAGGGAGAACAGCCGTTAAAAATCCGATGTTCCGGTACTGGGAATTGAACCCAGGACCTTCAGCATAGAAATCTAACGCGCTAACGTCTATCCGACCACCGCCGCCTTGATATATGGTTTACGGTTGTCAAAGAAATTTGGTATGACAACCGGGACCGACGGCTTTACGTGCCCTCCGAAGCAAGACCGGTTGACCAGCACATGCACACACCAGACACATTTTGTGCTTTAAATGTATTCAAACGTATATAAATCATCGTGGTTTAAATCGGAGGACTGCCGTGGTCACACACTGATATCTCTCTATTTTGTTTACATAATAGTTGTTCCTTACCACTTATTCACAAATGTCAAAACTGACCAATGCCTTTGTTTTGGTCTTATACAATTTTCATTTGAAATATCCTCACAGAGAACAATCCCATCACAATCATCGTTGATGATGATGATGATGATGATGGGATTGTTCTCAATCCTATCATCCCAATTCCACCATCATCATCATTGATGATGATGATGATGGGATTGTTCTCTCACACCATGACGTGTTAATTACGTGCAATGAATATGTCTTGCAAGAAACGAATGTATCCCGCCGAATAGTGAGAGAAAAGTGCTAGTATACGGTTTACGTTTGTCAAAGATGTTGGTGTGACAACCGGGACCGAGGGCTTTACGTGCCCTCCGAAGCATGACCGGTTGTATATGCCACTGTACTGGACCACTACTTCGAGTACTAACCAGCACATTCACACACCTGACACATTTTGTGCTTTAAATGTATTCAGACGTACATAAATCATCGTGGTTTAAATCGGAGGACTGCCTTGGTCACACACTGATGTCTCTCTATTTTATTTAGATAATGGTTGTTTCTTACCATATTCACAAATATTAAAACTGACCAATGCCTTTGTTTTAGTATTATTCAATTTTCATTTGAGATAACCTTACAGAGAACAATCCCATTATCATCTTCATCATTGATCATTGATGGTGATGACGATGACGATGGGATTGTTCTATCACACTATGACGTTTTAATTACGTGCAACGAATATGTCTTGCAGGAAGCTAATGAATCCCGCCGAACAGAGAAGGAAAATGCTAATATATGGTTTCTTCTTTTTCGAGTGCTTTATCTCTTACGAGACGTAGCGATCTTCTCTCCTATGCTTGCGTTGCGAGTTTACAATACCGCAGGCATAGAGGACCTACACACCTATAGCTTAACGTGGGCTCCGAACCACGGGAAGTGTACATCTACTCCAGAGAAGATTTACTAGGGAGAATATCTCGCTGGTTTGCCTTGCAAGGCAGAACAGCCGTTAAAAAACCGATGTTCGGGTACTGGGAATTGAATCCAGGACCTTCACCGTAGACGTCTAATGCGCTAACCTCTCGCCCACGGCCGCCTCAATATATGGTTTACGGTTGTCAAAGAAATTAGGTATGACAACCGGGACCGACGGCTTTACGAGCCCTCCGAAGCAAGACCGTTTGTATATGCCTCTGTATTAGACCACTAATTCGAATATTAACCAGCACATACACACACCTGACACATTTTGTGCTTTAAATGTATTCAAACGTACATAAATCATCGTGGTTTAAATCGGGGGACTGCCGTGGTCACACTGATATCTCTCTATTTTATTTACATAATGGTTGTTTGTTACATATTATTCACAAATGTTAAAACTGACTAATGCCTTCGTTTTGGTTTTATACAATTTTCATTTGACATATCCTCACTGAGATCAATCCCATTGGGTTTAAATCCAAACAATAATAGACTCTTAGTTACATAAACTGGGATTTTTATCCAGTTCTTTTCTGCCCATGGTATGTTTTAATATGTTTAATTCATTCTTACACAACTTTGCTTTCAAATATGCTTTAATCAGTCAGTTAATAAACCTTTTCTTGTAATTATGAAAATCGGCGCTCTATTTAGATAATTATACTGCAAACAAGTGTCGTAATTTTTTAATTTAAATGAGACGTCGTTGAAGCTACTACAAAATATTTTTGGTGAGAAAGGCTTATTTTCTGACACAATGTTTTAGAGGTGGAAGTAGATCACTGTTACACGCAATCCAGATTTGAAAAGCCCTTTAGAAGTTGTAAATGTCCTCAAAATCTCGTTCAAATATTTAAGGATAATGTTGAAAGCTTTTGAAGTAGTCGTAGCATAAAAATGGAAACTTCTTCGCCTTGACGTCGCCTGTCAGCGTTTTCAACTTAAAAGAATCGCAATCAGAGGAGACTCTTCGTGCGCGCCTCCTTTCCCGACAATGATTGAAGAGAATTTAATTATTTCGAGAGGTCGCAATTAGTCTAACTCGAAGGTAATATTTCAGAATTTCAACGAACAGGCATAACATCGTTATTGGCATTATTTCAACGGGCGTTTAGAAAACGATACTTGCCGCACTTACGCGGCCGCACATGTCAACATTCCCGACTTTTCGTTTTGTAAACCGGGTCGTATAACTTTCAGCTTAAGCCACGGTAATTATAAATTACGCTGGGATTAAATTTTCCCTCTGCGTTAGATCTAGGACGGGCTTGAACTTCCTCGTTTTGCTCGCCTTCGTGCGTCGCTTCGTGTATCAGACGGTGTCGCATAAATTCCACGGAGTTTTTCTTTTCATTTAAGGTTTCTAAATTTTAAAACCGATTTAGTTTCTTCTGAATAACGGGTTTCTAAAGTACTATAGAGAACTTTTAAAAAATAATGGGCTCACGAGTTTTAAGATTTTTTTGGAAAGCAATGATATAATTTCTCCAGGATCTTCATTAGCCTAAAAACGCGTATGGGATACCAACATGATGGAGCAACTGCAAATTATGGTATGCATACTTGTGGACCAGCGATTCTCAAATTTATTAGGCTCACCGCCCCCTTTTCAAACATATTTTTTGCAACCCCTCCTCTCGGGAAATCTATTCATAATCTCTATATCAACATTCTATGAATGCTAATATACAGGGTTGGGATAAAGTATGGAACCAAGTAAATATCTTTTAAACGAAAAGAACGATATTTATGAAAATTTGCAGGCAAGTGCAATGGAACAAAATGCATCTGATGTAAATTTTTTTGTTAATAATATACTTCCGGTTTAACCGGAAATGCCATCAACTTCTTTAATTTAAATGGGACACCCTATATATTTTTACAGATTTTGAAAGAGCTTGTTATTTTGAATTCATACATACTGAGTTTAGTGTAAAAAAATTTGTAAAAACGAGGAATAACTCACTGTTAGTTGTACAATAGGTGTACATTTCATTATTTTAGAATAATGAGAAACAAAATTACTTCAAATGTTCAAAATGCTCGCCGTTTACTTGCTGACAATATGCCATCCTATTAACAAATTCTTGAGTCACTCTTTCCAAGACTTCTCCACGTATTAGTTCACATTCATCAATAATTCTTTGTCTCAATTCCTGTAAGTTTGTTGGTCGTCTAACGTAAACACGTGATTTTAGATAACCCCAAAGAAAAAAATCTAACGGGCTAAGATCCGGAGAACGAGCAGGCCACTCTATGAATCCTCTACGTCCAATCCATCGATTTGGAAAATTCGCATCCAGAAAATCCCTAACCCGTCTATCATAGTGGGGAGGTGCTCCATCTTGTTGAAACCAAACATTTTGTGGTAATTGCCCATTCTGTTGAAGTGCAGGAATAATTTCGTTATTTAGTAGATCCAAATACTTGTCACCATTCAAGTTTCCGTCGATAAAAAATGGGCCTATAAGCCTATTTTCGACAATTCCCATCCAAACATTTAACTTCTGTGGATGCTGGGTATGTGCTTCATGAATCCAATGAGGATTCTCATTTGACCAGTACCTTGAGTTATGGCGATTAACTGTTCCATTTAAACAAAAAGTTGCCTCATCGGAAAAAACTATGTTAGAAGCAAAATTTTCGTCGACATTACAGATGTCCATTAGCCGTTCGCAAAATTCCAGCCGTCGGTCAAAATCATCGTCTGACAATTCTTGAACCAACTGTACCTTATACGGATGATACTTTTCACTTTTTAATATCTTTCCTACAGAACGTCGACTGATACCATGGTTTAGTGCCAAATTTGTGGTGGAAGTTTGAGGTGATTCTTCTAAATCGATTGCAATATTTTGTTTAACAGTTTCGTTCGTTGCAGTCCGCGGTCTTCCAGTTTTTAGCAAATTTTGTACCATCCCAGTTGTATTAAAACGTTGTAATGTTTTAGTTACTGTTGAGCGTGATATAGGATTTCTCTCCGGATGCAAATTATTAAAAATATGACACACTTCTTCATGAGTTCTAACACGATCACCATAACCGATCATCATTAAAATTTCAATACGCTCTTTTTCACTTAATTGAACCATTCTAAATTGTAAAATTTAATTCCGTCAATTAGAATTTGACACTTGGAGAACAAAAGACTTACTAAACAGTACTTGTTTATTTATTACTATGCATACAAACAACATCAATTAGTTTATCTAAATAGTTTTTTGCTCTAATGCAAAAAACTCAAAGGAGGTTGATTAAAGTGCTATATTCCTCGTTTTTACAAATTTTTTTACACTAAACTCAGTATGTATGAATTCAAAATAACAAGCTCTTTCAAAATCTGTAAAAATATATAGGGTGTCCCATTTAAATTAAAGAAGTTGATGGCATTTCCGGTTAAACCGAAAGTATATTATTAACAAAAAAATTTACATCAGATGCATTTTGTTCCATTGCACTTGCCTGCAAATTTTCATAAATATCGTTCTTTTCGTTTAAAAGATATTTACTTGGTTCCATACTTTATCCCAACCCTGTACATATATGTGTGTGTAATATTTTAATTTCTGAAACCTAGTTCGAAACAGAAATTTAAAAACTATTTAAATAAACAAAACGTAGCCATAAATTTCTATCAATTCTACTTGTAATTGTAATTGTAAAGATTGTCCTGCATTTGTACGCCAATCAGGAATTTTTGATAGAAGAATATCTTCGAAATCGTTGGTTAAAATCATGATGGAGCGACAAGTCTATCATTTATGGTAGATCACCTTTAAACTTTCTTAAGTTTTCTAATAACGAATCTTCTTTGTTTGCAAAAAAAACCGTAAAAAAGTTTATAAAATTAATTTAAACAGGCACCCTTTGACAGGCAACGTACTTCTGTGTGTAGTAGCAAACGACTGAATTCTTTGTCGTTTTCAACACAAAGCTGCCCTAATAATCTATCATTGAGTGAATGGCTTCTGACTTTGTTATCTGCTGTAATTACGTATTGTAACGAAAAAGGCAGACGATTACTAAAGTTTTTTGCAATTAAATTGTCGTCGATGAATCACACCGAGCATAGCGAACACAGTTATCACAAACTTTTTAAAAAATAAGCTGAAACGACTGTCCTAATATTATTTAGAGTTTTTTCCTCTTGTTTAAAACTCTTCCGACACATGAAATATCAATTCTGCTGGAGTTGCAATTATCAAATTTTTAAGAAATGACGTTAAACAAATTTTTTTGAATAACTACACAACCAACAAGAAAAGTATTTTAGTGCATCAATTTTTTTATAATTAGCCTTTTCGGCTCTCACCTCCCTCCTTCTACTCTTTAACGCCGCCCTGTTTCCCTTAAAGCCACCATCGCCCCCTTGCATCTATCCAGGACACCCAAGGGGACGGTATTGCCTGTTTTGGGAATCACTGTTGTAGACCACAGCCTACTGTTCGACACTTTATCGAAATAAATGGTCCAATTACAGGATAATATATACTGTGACATTACTCCTCCAAGTTTTTCTCGGTTTATATTAAAACACCAATTTAGCTTCAATCATCTTGCTTTTACTTCTGAATAAATTATTATTATTATAAGAGGTCGCCGCGTTATTTCATGGACATTCTTAACCCTTTCGAGTCCACTTTTCAATATCATCTTTTTTAATTATTTTTTTCACTAATAAACATCAAATAATTCTAATATTGCAATAAATAAGTTTCAGATTTTTTGAAAACGTATTTTGAAAATTAGGGACCTGGGACACATATGTCCCACTAGTGTTATTTGCTGGGACATATATGTCCCAACAGACTACAAAAGTAGATTCATATTAACAAAATGCCATTTCAGAATTTATAATATCTAACTAATAAGACATAAAATAGAACATTATTTATTAGAAATGGTTATGAAAACAAATTATAATGGGAAAATACGGTAATTCAAATATTATAAACCTTACATATATTTTGATTAAAAATTCAAGTATGATATATCAAAAAGCAGTCTTTGCATAATGGAATATTACACATAACACAAAGCGTCTTTGTACGTGTTTCTTTTTTATTTTGCGAACACCTAAAACATCTCCTTCGCGTGTTTCCTTCCAACGGGATGTGGTCACCCACATTGAATAATGACTTTGATGACTTTGAAGGTCTTCCAGTACATCGTCTGCGGATAATTGTTGAATGTTGCCTGCCATATCCAACTAACTCTTCGGCAAGATCTGTTAGATAATTGATGAATGGCTCCTTTTTGTGGTTGATATCATTGTATAAAATAGAGGCGTTGACTACAGCTGTCATCAATACCTTGTAAAATACTTTACGCCACCATTTGGTAGATTTTCGGTCAAAATCATATAGAGCTGTAATCTGGTCAGACAAATCTACGCCTCCCATATTGTTATTATAAAAAGAGATAGCTTCAGGACATGCAATCAACTTTTCTGTTAACTTCCGTTATGTCGTCTTCATGACAGTTACTTAGCAGTAATACTTCCTTAGTATCTTGCCAAAAATATGCAGTAGAACCATACTTGTTGACGAGAATTTTTGATTCACCTCTTTGAAGCTTTCCCTCAGCTTTTGGAACATTTTTTCTGTTTCTATTGCAAGTACCCACAGCAGCATATGGTATACTATTGATTAGTTTGACAGATTTAAAAAATCTATCAAAACATATAGCAACATCGTCATTGGCAGGAATGCACTTCACTAACTTCATCACCACTCTCTCACCTAAAGTGCCATCGACACTTGCGACATCCTCTTTTCCAGAATAAATATCAAGATTATAGACGTATCCGGTTTTAGAATCGCAAAGTTCCCATATCTTGATTCCTCTCTTTATAGGTTTCAACGGAAGATATTGCTTCATAGCAGATCTTCCTTTAAATTTCGCCATTGACTCATCGATACTTAAAAAGGTACTGACACTTCTTGCAGATAGAAACGTTTGCTTCAAGCAGGACACAACATCGTCAATGTAATACGTTTTTGTGCAGTGCTCAGGTTTTTCTGGATCAGTAAAGTACATTTTAGCAAGCAATTTTCTGCAGCGATCTCTTGAAATTGAGCTTTTTATGAAATTATTGCCTAAGCTTTGTTTGCTAGACCAATAGTCAGTAAATCTTGGTAAGTGGTTGTAACACATAGCCAATGTACAACCTATCACAATCTTTATTTCTGCTGAGTCAGTAAGTGGAATTTTGCATTTTTTATTTTTCATTTCTATTTCTAATCTTCTATTTGTGTTTTGTGCCACATACATAAATAAGCTTTCGGGAAACACTTTTAGAAAGACATCTAATTTGGAAGAACTTCTATCGGCTTTTATTAAAACAACAGGATCTTTGAAAATAGGTAGATTTCTTCTAGGTTTAAAATTTGGTGTTTTAGAAACATCGTTCCATATAATGTTTTCCGATTGTATAGTATCAAAGCTGTTACTAGGAGTATTATGTTCACTATCATGTAATGATGACGATGATTCCACTTCTGAATCGCTCTCCTCTTCAGACATTTCATCAGTATCTACTTTTTCGGTTGTTGCTAACGGTGTTGAGATCAGAAATTTATTTTCTTCCTTTTTAGTTCGCTTTTTTGGCGGTTCATTTTCCCTTTCGCTGTCTTCTTCGGTCGTTATATCAGTAAAATCTTCATCATTGGAGTCGTCACTGTTATGAAATGGATCTTCTTCAATGTCAGATAAATTCTCAGTCAATTCCTCCAATTGCTTTCGAGATAATGGCTCGGTACGTCGTTGCATACTAATAAAAGATAGATGAGAGTTAGGAACACTTGGGACACATTCGGCCAATCAAAAAGACTGGTGGGACCAATATGTCCCAGGAGGGTATGTTGTAAGTAACTAACGTAATAGGAAGAAAACCGACCAATACAATTATACTATTATATCATGAAAAGATCGGTACTTACATTATAAGCACTAGTTTCAACAATTACACCGATATATTACAAAAAACACATGTTATATCGAAGCACGTGTGGAATCGTGTACGCCCCAACAGCTTCGCGTAAGCACATGAAGAGAGTGAGACTTCGTATTGAGACGAAAATTATCGAATATGCTCGATAATACCTAAAAGACTGTTGGGACAAAAACGCACTGAGAAAACATGTGATTCGCGCCCTCCAGATTTTTATAAGTTTTTATTGGGACATATATGTTCCGTTAGACTCGAAAGGGTTAACCTACTATATACCATGACTAGAGTTGGGCAGATATGCCGTAAAGATAGTGCACAAATATGCACTAATCTATGCCACAAAAAGCCTCCAATATACGCAGAATATGCAGTAACCTACCTCCTATTGAGATATGCACTGATGGATGCACTAAAAACAAATTTTATTTACAGTAAATTCCTAACAATTTTATACTGTAATTCATAAGTTAAAGCAAGTTTGGATCAAATGCTGTCGTATTTTTTTAAAAGAGAAATAATACAATTATCGTTCTTCGGTATTTTTAATTACAAGCATATGCAAAAAGGAGCATATCCTACATCACACTAAAAAAATGTTCTTGAAATTTGAAACCAGATAGGTACACGAAATATAGAGAACAATATAGGAGAAATATGAACAACAAATTATGCATACAATATTCTATTTACAATCTATTCTTTATTTGTTGTATTACAGTAAATAACTATACAGAGTTAATCAAATTTATGGAACCATCCATATAACTCGCTAACCATTCGTTAGATTTTTATGAATTTTCGTACAGGGTGATTTCAAAATATGATGGATTAGAAAATGTACCGCCAATGTTGTCACGATTTTAGGTTTTCTGAAATTTCTGTCGATTTCATTATTTCAAATGGAAAACCCTATATATTTTCACAACATTCGATAGGGAATTTTTCATTGAGTTCATTGATATTTTTATTTTCAATAATAACAGAGTTACCTAAAAAAACGAACAAAGTACTCTTGAATAATCAAATCTAACTAAAACAAGGAGAGGCTACTCATTTAATTAGGTGTTCTAATTATTGACTGTCTGACAATGAGCTAAACGATTATACACTGCATCTACACTATTTTTGATTGTTCTCGTGGAATATTCACCTTCACTCTTCGGATAACAACTTTCAAATGTTCGAGATTATCTGGTCTTTCTTTGTATAAGATATTCTTAACATGTCTCCATAGAGAGAAATCTAATGGTGTAAAATCCGCGCTGGTCCCACGTCATCCTATCCATCGGTTTCTGAATATTCTGAAAATATTGTCTTACATTACATGCAAAATGCGGTGGCGCGCCATCTTGTTGGAACCAAATATTTTGACGTACTCCACCATTTCCATCGAGGAACACATTTATCAGCGCAGGGACAATTTCATTCTCTAATAACATGAGGTATCTGTCACTATTCAATGTTCCTTCAATAAAGAATGGACCAATAATTCTGTGTCAAACCCAAATATTCAATTTCTTGGGGAACTGAGTATGGATTTCTGGGGCCCAATGAGGATTTTCCCAGTATCGACAATTCTGCCTGTTGACCGACCCAAATAGACAAAAAGTGGCTTCATCCGAAGCAAAATAT
>JABXWE010025881.1:0-25671 GCA_014611495.1 Limonius californicus
TTTACGATGTTGGTAGTTCGATTTGAATTTGAAAGTTTGAAATGTCAGTTTCAGCCACCTGTCAGTGTTGCCATAAGTGTTTATAAAAACTCCCTAGTAATCGATTTGACGTAAAATTTTCTACATAAATTTATTTAAAATACTCTTAAATTTCCTCAATAGAAAAAATAGTATAAAGAACACGTTTCATAAGACCACTTGTCGCACTCGTCCGTTGCAAAACTCGACGCTTCGCGTCTCGTTTTTCAAACTTGGACTCGTACGTTAAGAAAAGGTCTTATGAAACTAGTTCTTTAATATACTATTAAAAATGTATACTTATATTGTAGTAATATCACTAAATCCGATGGGCGATTGCCGTCAGTGTGGTGTAATGGTAAAATATTAGGTTTGTAATGCGATCTTCGCGAGTTCGAATCTTCCCTTCTGCTTCATTTTTTAAATTATGTTTTTATGAAATATGTTTTATTTTTCTAAATTCAGCTGTGCTATATCCTCTAAATGCACATCATACACAAATACAAGAATTTTTGAGTTTCATAAGAAACTAAATAACAAGACACTGCTATTTCATTGTTAAATTTACCATAACTATTTAATGGTTTAACACTAATTATTAACGCAAACAAAAATTTAAATTGAATCAAATATTCGAATGAAATACCATCTGCATTCATAAAGTAACCCCAAAAAATTAGAAAATTATCTCCGCACTTGAACAAGCGGTCTTGGTGTACTTTATCTACAACATTCAATAATGTTGCCTATTTAGGGAATAATAACATAATTCTTCTTCTTCTTCTTCTTCTTAATATAGGTCGTTGAATTTACAAAAATAAAACATTTTTCAGAAAAAAATAATTTAAAAAAATAAAGCTGAAGGGAGGATTCGAACTCTCGAAGACCGCATTACACCGAATCCTTTACCACTAAACCACACCGACGGCAATCGCATATCGGATCTATAAGTATACAGTTTTTAACGTTTTCGAAAGTTATCATTTAATTTGGTAATATAAAATAAAAAATTAATGTAGTCTCTGGAAAATTAACGTCCTTCTGAGTACACCCTGTATTAGGTGCGTTTCCATACCTGTTCTATATCGCAATCTCCAAAAACCTCGAATACAAATTCAAGTTTCTGCATATTTGTAGAAACACTTGCTTGACTTTTAAGCAGAGCAGCCTAATTTCGAACACACGAATAAACCACGGGAAAACAAGGAGTTTGCGTGGCTTTACAAAAAATGAAGAAACGCATACACCCTGTATAGTAGAGGACCAGCATCGCTTTATGCAGATAAGAAGTCAATAAGTCAGTTTTTTCAAGATCAGCCAATGCATTTTGTTATTTTAAAATCTTCTACGCAGTTAAGTGGAATACTACAGCCGTGCATTATAAAGGACCAACCTCATTTTACATATGCGTAGATATGAATTAATTCAGTTCGCAATAAAACTGTAGGACATATTATACTAAAGTTTGATCAACTATGAAAATCACATCATGGATATAAATATACTCCAGGATTCGATTATTTTGTAGCTAGCTTCTTCTTCCTTATATTCTTTTTTTGACGATAAATGTTGTACTGGGAAAAACGTCGATAAACCCGTTTTTAGATAGTTCTCTGAAAATCTAACACATACTTCTCGAAAATTCTGAGTTATAGACCAGGTACACGATCTTAAATTTCAGAACCATCAATATCTTAAATCGAACACCGTATCGACTAATTTCTTCTTATCTAAACAGCTAGTACGCGATTATATTCTGAAGTCTTATGGCGATCCAACATCGTTCCACACGATATTCCATTAAATCGTGTAAAAATCACTAATATTTTTATGATTAGATCACGAAATTGGTTTCTTTTTTCAAAACTGCCTGGACTGAAATAGGACACGCACAGTACCATAGTGCTGGACGGACCAAAATCATTTCACTCAGATGTGTGATATAAACACAGCAACCACAGAACTATAGATTTGGAATGATTAATCTCATTTCGCTACTATGTCATCTAAATAACAAGTTCTTCAACAACATGATGTGATGATAACAGCAATTTCATACCAGTCTAGTAAGAATAATTTTCTTAATACATTTTGCAAATATTTTTCATTGTTGGAATTGCAATGGATTTGGTTTATTTTTTAGTAGCTATAAAATATTTTTATATATCGTTATCAGACAATATAGTTCCACGCCAACGTTAGTCTTGGCGGAAGTAGTACAAAACATCTAATATCTACAGGGTGCTTCAAAAGGTGTGGTCCAAACTTAAGGGTGTGATGTGGGATGCTACACGAAGCAAAAAATGTTAATAAACCCATGTGTTATTTCCAACTGTTATCCTAGTTACAGAGGATTTCTTTTTTTTTTATCACTGTGTATCAAGTCATAATAGGAAACAAGTCAAACAAATGCTAATTTGTTATGTTACCAAGAAACAATTAATAAATTACTATAATCTTCACTAGAAGAACAAGATTATACAAGAAGATCATGATAAAATATGGATTAGCAGTACAGAACGTTTGGTTTAATTAAGAATGTCTAAGAAAGAAACTTATTCCAAACTATATTAATATCAATTCAAGAACCAAAAATTAGATAACTGATAAGATCATCAAGAACGCTAAACTAAAATGGCTGAAAGAAGAATAAAAGAAATGGTTCAGAATTAAAGACAACTTGCACATTCATGTAAAGGTACTCCACACAGAACTCATATACAAGTTACGTCCAATTGAATTTAATGTTTTTGACAATGACATTAGAGAATTAGTTAGCAATCTAAAATTTTAAAAATACACTAACACAAACTTCTAAAATTAGAACAAAGCACACCTGAACCTAAAAGTTATACTTGTTCTTCTTCTTCCTCCATCATCCTTATACCCTTAAGGGCGCCGGATTACAAAACCCAATAACAGCATAAATTTCCATTCTCGTTTCTTATATTTGTCAAACATCGAATTTAATGAGAAGGAATTAAAATTTCTAAATAAAGGATTCAAATTCTGTCCATTCCCAACATTCACTAACACTCTATTAAATAAATTTTAGCAATAAATTAAGTAAATATTCTCAATGAAAAACATTTCAATTATACAAAATGTCCAATTGCCAATTTATTAAAAGACATTTCAACAACAGATAAACATTCAAATTATAATACAAACAAACACAATAATTCGTTGCTTTCGTCAATTAAAGAAAAATCACAACAAACAATCTAATTTCTGTTAGAACAGATAAAGGTAATTCTTTGGTTACTTTACATAAAGATAATTACACACAGGAAGCTAATAACTTTATAACGACTTCAAATTTAGAAACCTTAAATAGAGAATCTAAAATATAACAACAAATTAAATCAAACATTAAATAACTGTATTGCTACCTTAACAGATTATGAGAAAAGAAAAATAATACATTCAAACCCACCACCACCAAAATTATACGGTTTAATAAAAATACATAAACCTCAAATGCCTATTAGACCGGTAGTCTCATACATAAACATAAACCACATGTTAGTAAGAAAATTAAATAATATAGTTACTAGTTTAGAATACACACCAAAAAATTCAGTTAAAAATTCTTCCGAATTAATCAATAAATTGTTCAGTTTAAGTTTATCATCACAATGCAAACTAGTTAGTTTCGATATCACCAATATGTTTTCACAAATACCTCCTCAAGAGTGTGTCCCTTTCTTAACTAATATTTTTAACAAAACTGCTGAATTAATAAAACGAAATGAGTTGATTCAATTATTCGTATTATTATTATCATGATCCTCGTTTGTACCGCTTGCGCAGTGTCGAGGCGGTGTGGGGCAAGGCTAAGCTAGTTTGTGCTATGCACAACAGGGCCCGACTCTGCGGGTTACCGTGTTGGTGCGTAACCGTGCTTGGCTTGCCTGTTGTGTGTGAATGTTTTTGTTTATTTTCTTGTTACTCCTCTAATACGACCGTAATACGAGGAGTGCCATTAATTTGATCCCCAATGGCAAATGGAGACCGGGACCCAGTACCGAGCACCCAGGAAAGTAGAAAAATTTCCGACCCTGGGGAGGTTTAGACTATTACATCCAAAGCTTGGCTCTCTACCACTGAGCCATCCCCGCCCTTCAATTATTCGTACTTTGCATTAATTAAAAAAATATTTTATTTTGAATGATCAAATTTATCTTCATACAGACGGTTTACCAATGGGAAGTCCAATTTCACTACATCTAGCTAATATATTTATAGAACATTTAGAAGATCAATTTTTTGAATCAAATCAATCTAAAAATTATATTTTGATTACGTTACGTTGATGATATTTTAGCATGTTTTATTAGTTCATTTGAGTTTATCGGTGATTTCTTGACGTTTATTAATTCTCTACACTCAAACATAAACTTTACATTAGAAACAGAACAAAATAGATGAATTAATTATTTAGACTTAAACATAAAAATTAATTTTAAAAACAAACTCGAACACTCTATCTATAGAAAACCTACACAAACAGATAGCACAATACCACAGGACTCATGTCACCATAAAACATATAAATTAACAGCCTATAGGTCATTGTACTTAGAGTTGTAACAGTTCCTCTAAGTAACAGTGATTACACCAAAGAGATTTCGATTATTAAACAAATTCCACACAGTAATGGTTACAACACAAAACTGAAACACAATAATCAAAAAGAATGATTATAAATTAGCAATTCAAAGAATATATTCAAAAGACCACTCTGAAAATGTTAAATATAACTCAATTACTTATTTCGGTGATATATCGGAGAAAATTGGTAATATTATAATCATGTACATTTAAAGTAATTTATAAAACAACAAAGAAACACTTTCAACACCTTATTCAACGCAAAAGATAGCTAACAATGTGTTAAAATCAGGTATTTACAGATTAAACTGTTCACAGTGTAATTATGTATACATAGGTCAAACAATTAGAAATGTTGATACTAGATATAAAGAACACAAACACTCATACAAAGAACACATACACTCATACAAATACAAACACCCAGAAAAAGCTAACTACGCTAAACACTTATTAGAACACAATCATGCATTGACATCAAATAATATAATATGTTTACACTTCTGTGATGATAAATGTAAATTGGATATACTCGAGGCCTTTCAAATTCACAAACACACTTTAACAAATACACCTTTATGAATGAGCAAATTGAGCTCGTGAATTCCCCGCTATTGGCAGTTTTGATATAGAAGACCTGAGCCAAGTCCGAAATCAAGATGCAGTGTGCTGTTGCCCTTGCTAGAAATGTTTACACTATTAAATGTTTCTGAAACATGTAATAGTCGAAATAAATAGCACGAAAATATGTCCTTGTTAAAATCGCGTCTATTATTATTGTTAAAATCGTTTTTGTTGCATATTGTAGTACATATATGTGCTATCTTTATATCATATTTACCTAACCTTCTGTTCATTGATAAGATACATTATTTTGATACCGCTCCATAGCTGAGAACATATCGACTTATTCTACTGATAGATTCCAAGTAGCAATATCAGAATGCTAAGTACTGAATCAGGAACTCAAGTTTACTATATGAACAACTTCGTAACTGCTATTCCCAATTGAACTAGTTCTCCTCTCTAGCTTCAGAGAATTTCGACGTTAGATTACATTTCGAATAAAGTATCATCTAGTAAGTAATTCTGTACGTATTGGGCTTTGATACATCATCCGTAATCATCGAAGCGAGATTTATTACAGAAATCATATACTGTTGCTGCCTTCTAAGGTTCGTTTACAGCATCAAACCTTGCAACACTAGTTCAACATCTTATAACGAAATTATTAATATATCAGTCGTGAGGATCCCGCGGGACAGCGATTTCGCTTTTCTGGTAATCGAAAGCTGTTACAGAAAACATTAGGGCGGGCGTAAGCGTTACTTTTATTTTGGGGCTGAGGTTTTCCTTAAGACACGCAGATAAAGGGGAAAACTGTAAGTTAACCAATAATAATTTCATGTACGATACTGCAGCGCGTGTACCCTCCAGAGGGCTTTTATTTTTTTTACTAACTCAACGAAAAACATGCTCGCGGAGCTTATAAAACTCAGCTGGGAATTACCAACCACTAGGATATTTTCATGTTGGCTTTCTTCTTATTTATGGAACAACTAGGCTTTAATGACTTTCTCGTGTCAAATAAAGAATAGCTTTGCCTCCGCTACGGTGGATTTGTCGGACAGTTTTGCTTGTTTTTCCGCCCTTGTAACGCCAACGAACGTTATACCTTCATTTCCGAAGAAAGCAGATTTTTGTGGACCATTAATTTTATGCGAATAGGAAATTAGTTTTTGTTCCAAGTCCTTGGGGTAGTTCGATCTCTTCGGTCTGTATCAGAAACTTTGGGCCTTTTTCTCGTTCGCAGGAAGCCACAGTGGAGTGGCTCTATTTTCTCCCATGAAATGGCATACATCGAAGGCGTTGTTGCTGAAAGACTGTTGCATCAGTCTCCGGCGACGCCCGGAACTAACGGCTGTAGACACAAATCGATGAGACTTTCCTGCCCTATCTTTCACCCCAGCTGTGGTCGGATATAAATCCTAACGAACATTGCACTTCTACTCTCCCCTATTTCTTATACGGTAGTTTTGTTTTAGAAACTTCTTTGAATGACTACATTTCGCCGCGACCAAGTTTCTCTTTTAGATGCTTTTCTTGAAAGAAAATGCGCACGATAGGAGATAAACTATAGGGAAATTTCAGTAAAACTTTACCCTGATTATGCTTTTGGGGTTATCAGCTTAAACTTTTCGGGAAGAACGATACTTTATGATCAATATAAATTTTGTTATGTTTTTTACATAAACATTCTTACTTAGTTAACAGTAATACGTTTTCTTGCGAGATTTATGAAAATCGGGAGAACCTACAAAAATTAATAAAACACGTCGCCTAGATTTTTCCAGATCTTAATATCTACATATTACCAACGTGTATACAGGGTCATTCAAAAGGTGTGGTCCAAACATAAGGGTGTGATGTGGGATGCTACACGAAGGAAAAAATATCTTATTTCCAACCGTTACCTAATTACAGATAATTTCTTTGTTTTTATCATTGTTCTATTAAATCAAGTCATAATAGGAAATAAGTCAAATAAATATAATCTATTCAGGATTGATTTGCCATCCAGCAGGCTGTTTTTTTTCTTAAGTTGCATTTCTTAAATATTATTTGATTGATTTCTAGCAATGTCAAAATGAAATTGCCCAGTTGCCAGCTCAAGGATCCACTACTTTTCTAAAATAATCTAGTAAGTTTAGAAATAATAAAACACATAATATATTATACCTACTTAATTGTCAGAATGGTGAAAGTTATTAACAACGTTACTAAAGTGCAAATTGTGAAAGCTTTCAACCGCTGTAAAAGAGATAGGCCAGACTTCACATGATTTACGATTATAAATCGATTAATTGATATATTTGGTGTAAGCATGTATTATTTCTTAAATATGCAATTATAAATTACTTATAATTTTAGGTGTCTGAGCGTTCTATAAGGGACATTTTATCACAAGGACAGGACGTTTTGAAATCATCCATTAGTAGTAAACGTGCTAAGACGGACGTTTTCTTAAATTACACGTTTAGAAAAGATTGGCAACGACAAATTTGGCAGTATCATCTGAAAAATGAACATTTTACTCTCGACAAACTCTTGGCTGACTCTCGCGAAAATTTGGAATACCAGGGGGGCAGGACTACTTTATTCAAAATTATTAAATCAATGGGTTACAAATACAAAATGGTGAATGGACGCAAAATTTTATGTGAACAAAAACACGTTGTTGCACCCGAAATTAAATTTTTGAGACAATTTCTCCAATATCAATATTCTAGTGAAAATGTGACATTCGTGTACCTAGACGAAACGTGGATCTACCAAAATGGATCCGCGAGTGGGTACACGAAACCGATCTTAAAAGTAACCCAGCCAAAATTAAAAGTGAGGGGAAGAGGTTCAAGATTTTGAGTGCGGGATGTAATTTAGGCTTTTTAGAAGGTGCGACATGTTACTAGACCCAAAGAACAACGACAGGGCCGACTATCATAAAACTATGAACTGGGAAATTTTTCAAAATTGGTTGGTTAATCAGCTGATTCCTGCTTTGGACAAGTTGCAAGGAAAATTTGTCGTGGTTATGGACAACGCACCTTATCATTTAGTGCAGTTTGACAAGCCGCCCACATTTTCTTGCAAAAAAGGTGTATTGCAGGAATAATGGTTGGTTAACCACCACAATGTCGAAATTCAGGGCACAATTACTAAGAAAAAAACTTTGGGAGTTAATTAAACCTTTTACAGCAGACGGAAATAAAAGATACGTAACTCACGAAATTTTGAAAAAGCGCAAATATGAGGTTCTTCGATTGCCTCCATCCCATTGTCAATACAACCCAATTGAAATGGCGTGGGGGTTTTGTAAGACCTATTACAATAAGCACATTTATTCGCAGCCAAAATCGAAAGACAAGGTTGTAAATTTATGGCGTGAGGCTCTTTCAAAATGTACCCGCGACATGTGGCAAAATTTCTGTGAGCATTGTGAAAAATTTATTTCGGAAGACTGGACAAAACATTTGGGAAATCTATCGTTTGAAAATATTCCTCCTTTCATTATTTCAATTGGGGAATCTGATTCAGAATCGGAGGGTGCCGATGATTCAGATACTTCTAGTACTATCATAAAAGTGGAATAGGGTAGGGGATATTCTTTTGGTATCTAAATTGTGAATGAGTGTTTTACAGTTTTTATTTTGCCCGAGAAAAACACTGACCTCAGTGGAATACGAACTTGGGTCTCTTAGCACCAGAGGCAAACAGTCAACCACTGGACTACCATAATATCAATTTGAAACATGAGCGGCATGGACGTTAATTCTTCTTAATTTGCTGCAATACTTAAATATAGGACAACAAAGAATGGCGTGGAATATGCTCTGTATTCATACGATTTGAGTTCAGAATTCTCGTGTAAAAAGAACAGCAATATGTATTTGGAATGTGTTACGACAACATTGAAATTATAGTTATTATTTTATTTATAATGAAATCATGATTATATCTAAGTATTATAAACCAATATTGAGCAGAAATAGGCGGACATTAAATGAACAAACAAGCTCCACTGGCAACATTGCCTACTTTCAAAAAAACATAACCTCCATCAAGAAAAACTAGCATAACCCAACTTAATTGACAAATTTCATTGATACCACACATTCCCCCAGATTTCCATAGCCTACTAAGTGGCAAATCAATCCTGAATAGATTATATTAATTTGTTATGACAGAAGGTGTTTCAAGCTTGAATTATTACTTTTATTTTTCTTAAAGGCTCTTACGGTTACAATTGTATATTAGGAAACTGTGACTCTATCGAACATCTGTATTGCATGACAATGATCTTTTAAGTATGATATTTCTATGATTTTGGGTTGTATAGTTTGTGTATGTATATTTCATTGATACCTGATCTTGGCAGACAAATATCATGGCGATACCGTTTAATAAGCTTAATAGAAAGGTGAGAGATTGTAAAAAACATATATGTTACATGTTTAGCTATTTTAATTCAGCTAATATCCCAAATACGCTGTGTATAGAACGCGGCATACCGTAGATTAACCTTAAACATGTGTTTTGTAATCACTAAATTATTATTTATGATTATAGTATAATAGTGTGGTGGTAACTCAGTTGGTAGAGCGTTCGCTTGCTGAGTAAATCGTCGATTCTGGCGTGGGTTCGAAACTTGAGCAGTACTATGCCGCTTTATAAAAATCTTGTCTGCAACCCACCACACACAATTTCCCAAGCCGGCTTGCAACTGTGGGATCATAATACCAAAAACCTCTGGGATTTCTGTCGTCTGGAATCGACGTTAAACTGTAGGTCCCCCGTGTTTCTACCTTAGCGCGGAGGAGAAGCATGTGGCAGAGAAGAGGCCCATGCCCAGCAGTAGGAGGAAGAAGCTTTCAATGATCAATGTCTCTTTATATCTTCCCTCCACGTCAACTTGCTATCTAGATGGATTCCTAGGTACTTTACACTTAATGTCCTTGGGATTTCTATATTATTGATGAAAACTGGCGGACATTGTTGTTTTCTTATTGGGAATGTAAGGTGTTGAGATATAGTTTCATTAATTCTCATTTTTCATTTTTTGAGCCATCCTTGTAACTGGAAGAGATGTTCCAGATGGTTCGAACTTGATACTACTAGGTCTTCGTGGATTGCTAAGAGGGCCGTGTCATCTGCAAATGTTCGCGCTAAAATATAGTCGGTGGTTGAGAGATCAGATGTATGGATCAGGTACACCATTGGCCCCAGAACACTGCCGTGTGGTACTCCAGATTTGATGGATTGGAATTCAGAAGTTGCTTCATTTACTGTTGTTCTGAACTGTCTATCCTTCAGATACGATTTTAGTAAGGTATATTACGAGGTTGGTAGGCACTGCTTAATTTTGTGTAATAATCTACCGTGTCAGACCTTATCAAAAACCTGACTCACATCTAAGAAAACTGCCGAACAATATTTGTTAGCTTCTATAACCTCATTAACGGCGTGTACTATGCGATGGCACTGTTGGATGGTTGAATGTTCCGGGATTATATTTAGAAGATCCTTCATGCGGAGAAGTAGTAATTTTTCTAATAGTTTCGAGGTTACAGATAATAAATCTAATCTAGTAGCCATGATATTGACATAAAATGACATTTATTATTAATAACATAAATAGATAAACCATTTTATTTCAATTCAATTTATTTCTAACAAATGTACTCTCAATGTGACTACCCTTCTGTTCAACACACATGTTCATACATTCCAAAATGACATATATCCTGCTTCCAACGACTCAACAGAAATTATACACCAAATGCATCTATTTTTTGCAGTAATTGTAGAGATCTGGTACACATTATGATTTATATGTGCCCACAGCAAAAAACAATCCATTTTTATCAAGTCTGGTGACTTAGGTTGCCAATTGACGAGACCGTGGCGACCTATACACCTGTCCAAGAATTCTTTGATTCAAAAACTGTCGAGTCATTAGTGTGAAATGTGCTGCAACCATAAAATTTCCATTAAATATGAAGAGACATTTTGCAGGAGTTGAGGTAAATTACTTTGCGAGTAATACAAATATTGTGCACCATTCAGAAGTGTATTAAAAAAATGAGAACCAAACACAAAATTGTCCACAATACCGCCCCAAATATTTACAGCCCAGTATCGTTGTCCATCAACTTATAATTCATGGATTTTCTATTGCATAATGATGAGTATTATGTCGGTTTAGGCTACCACTGTGGGTGATGGTCGACGCGTCAGTGAACAATAGGTTGTGGAAAAAGTTGGGAGTTCTTTCCATTTCCAATCCGCAATCACTTTATGTCAGTGATTTAATAGATCGGGTATGTTTTTGAGACTTAATAAATTTTTGTAATGTTTATCTTATAGGTATGTTATAAGTAGATGCCTTTCATGAAAGAAGTTTGTGTTGTCGACCACAAAGCCTGCTTACAAAACCTCCGCGGTCAAAAGTCCTGCTTCGATATGCAATTGTAATAGGTTACCTAATACCAAAGATATTAGATAAGGTTTAAGGCATTTCGGACATGGGATTGCCATAGCCGGATGGAGAATAGTGTTTAATGGGTTGCAGCTCAAAATTTATACACGCTGCCTTCAGGAATCAAACCAAACCAGATTAAACATTTTGTCTAGGAAGTGATTGTAAACAAAACATTATATTCTTTCGCGGTTTCTCGAACTGTCAATATTACAATTTACTTTCGACTTAGACCAATCGGCTTGTTGTTATAGTAAAACACTCTAACAACCAGAGCAGTCTGAATCTCAGATGCAGAACACCTACAGCAAGAGATAACTCATCTCTTTATGTCGTTACAACAAAACTGTTAAACAGCCACTGAAATTCAGAGAGCAATCCGCATTGCGGAACAGCCCAAGACTACGGAGGAACTGGCACCTCCGAAAAGCTTAGCTTTTCTACCTTACAGTAACGGCACTACTGATAAGATTGGGTATTGTCTTAGAAAGTACAGCATAAATACAGTCTTTAGGACTAATGGCACTATGGGAAAAGACTACAGATCCGCAGAGGATCATAGATCAAATTTAAAATCAGCCGGGATCTACAACATCCCTTGCTCTTGTGGCTCAAACTACATCGGACAAAGTGGTCGTTCCATTGAGTTAAGATTGCGAGAGCACAAAGGTGATTGCAAAGACAAACGCGTCACAAAATCTGCGCTGGCTGAATATATTGGTTTAACTGGGCATAACGTGGAGCAATTGAAATTGAGAAACAACATAATAGCATAAACAAGGAGGATGGTTTTAGACTCAGTAAAGCTTGGGCTCCAGTTGTTTATCCTCTAAGGACTCCTAAGCATCACCGATCTCACGATCACGCTCCACCGGATCCGTCTTTGCCCAACGGTGACAGCCAACCAGAACTCAGTCGTTCTGCCCGACTGGCTCAAAGAGGTTTAAATATCTCCGCCTCCCGGATTTGAATTCAGTGTTCTATTCACTCTGAAGATACAAGCTGCAATGTCTTGCGAAACGTTAGTTTGTATGGGTTCACAAACAGCTAACAAGCATAACCGGATTAAGTATTATTGTCCTGGCAATCAAAATACATTAAAATCAAATCCTTGTCCGCCCCAAGGTTTAAATAATCGAATCGCATGGCGGGCAGCGCCTACGAACAAATATGGCTCAAACTTCTAGAGCAAATGCTTGTAGAGGCAGACAAGCTGCAGGTCGGTCCTTACCTGTTAATGCTGGGTGTTATTCCAAATGACGACGCGGTCTAAGCCGAAAGTAAATTGTAATATTGACAAATACAACATTTCTTCCTAAAAATGCAATAATACGAATAAAATAAAAATAAACCCTGATATTTATTTCGATATGTGGAGCATTAACTACTGTTATATCTTATGCAGTTTACGTAACATTTCATATGTAATTTTATTAAAATCATTGCGAAGTTATTTACTGTCAAGTACAATTCTGTTCCACTGCGTGTTATACTGCGGTATCGCGAACAAACATATGCCGGATCAATAATGCATCACCGAAGACGACTCTACACAGCCAACATTTACCGGCATTAGTGCATATGTGCAATAAAAAGATAATAAAAGTTGACAATTTTAGCTAAACTGAATTCCTGCCTGACCCATAAACCCCGCTAGTCTGTTTTATTTCTTCGACAACACGGAAATGCACCTTTTCAGGTCAGCACCAGCATCGATTTTGTTGACAGAAATAAATATATCACCTGTCCATCAAAATCAATTGGTAAAGCTTGGCTGCACATGCAATGCCTCTCTCAGTTGAACATTGTAACCGATAGCTATTCCGAACAATCGTGCATACCACGAACTCATCCTTTTGTGTACGTTTGAATAACGTGTATGTATGTTACACGATTATTTAATAATGTAGATTAAAGCTCACGTGTGGTCGTGAACCAAATATTGCTGCCATTTAAATGTGAATAGCGCAAGTTAAACTGTGTTTTATTGGTGAGATAACACATTTGGTTTTGCATCCATTACAACCACGCGAAGGCGGTTATAGCCGACTAGATCGAATTAAGATAGTTTTATTAAAGTTATGTTGGCTCTAATAATAAAATTTCATCTATAATTTTAGAAGCTAGTGTATATTTACTGAAATATTCTACCATATAATGCGCAACTGTGAGCAGTTATATGCGGAAACGATATCGTTGCAATGTCTGTAAGAAAATTGAGCAATTCCACCAAAGTTGCACAAAAACAGAAAACTAAATGGAACATACAATTTTATTAAAATTCTACCCATCCTACACATAAAATGTAATTGGCAATATTTACAGTTGAATCAAATAACATTTAAAATAACGTGTTCATCCTAATTTTGTCAATGGAATCCTTAGCTACCTCATACATTTTTAAAATGCCTAACAACAAAATGTGTTAGCCTTCATTTCTTTAGCATAATGTGTCTGTCATAATATCGTATTACTATTGAAACATTAAATGAATAATTTTTAATTGACTTTATACCATCTAGTCAGATTTAAGACAAAACTTTAGCATTTCTTAAACGATCATAAGTTTTATTGACAGAATTTATATTTTTTTAATTGAAGAACGCTTGCAGGCCCATTGCTTTAATTTGAAGCAAGGCTACCCTAGTTTCCCCATGTTCAACAGGGTCCGACTCTGCGGGTTACCGTGTTAGTGCGAAATGGTGCTTAACCTACCTGGTGTAAGGTACTGCGTGTCGAGTCTTCTTCCTCCCTAGTGCGACCGTAACACGAAAAGTACCATTAATTTGGATGGATTTGGAAATGGACCGGGACCAGTAACAATCACGCAGGGAAAACCCCTGGAGTGATTCAAACCATCAAGTGGTCAGATTACTACATCCAAAGCCTGACTCTATCACCACTGAGTCACACCAATCCTACTGTTGACGTAATATATGAGTTTTAAATCTTTAAGCGGCCATATTTCTAATGTATTCAACCACATACAGCATTTTCCAATGGAAAGTAACCACCTTCGGTATATTTTAAAACTATTTCTTCCTTGACAATTGCTAAGACCATGTCAACACTTTAACACAAAACTCGGACGTGTGTCATCTACCCCTCACGCCACAGCCACCCCCTGTAAAATTTCACATGGCACCACATGGCAATGTGGTACATTGTTGGAGAGGTAATTTCGTAAGGAATTCATGGTACTGTTTAATTTTTGTATTCAACTGAAATTGAGAGATAAAAAATTAAATACCTTTAATTATGTAATTTCCATTAAGCTGCTGAAAATAGCAGCACCTATACGCTTCTGTTGCATCTTTTGTTATTTCATCTGTCAGTCAACATTCAGTTTATATTGAATATTGTATGGTGTCAAAAATTGCCGAAAGAATCGTACTCTCAATGAAACTCATCCGATAAATTCCTCCGCCATCAGTAGGATATAAAGTTGATGCAAAAATTTATGGAAACTGACTCAGTGGCAAACAAAAAACATAAACCAGATAGAACACTTATTAATAAACCTGTTGTAGTTGCTGGTTTGGGACACGTTGCAATGGATAACAATCAGTATTTGAAATAACTTTTCCACGCATTTTTCCTGAGCAGCGTAAAAAGAATTTTAAAATAGCACAAATTTCTCCCATACAAGATGAAACTTGTTCAAGAACCAATTGAAGACCACAATAATCCAAGACTACAGCTTTGCGAAATTAAATCTAATGTAATATACTGAACGAACGTAAACTTGTACAATATCTGTTTCAGCGATGAGTGTACGTTTTTGTTTTGAATAGAGAAGTTATCGAGGGTTATATACCATAGATATTGATCAGACACGAATCCGCATTGGTTTAGGGAAAGCCATACCCAATACATGTATATATTTATTTACATTTAATGTTTGGACAGGTAACAGGTATTCCAAGAGACCACATCATTGGTCCGTTTTTAGCTACTAGAAACCACTGCTTATCCGAGTATAACAGAGCTACTGGAATATGACGAAAATTTGATTGAAAATAAACTAGTTTTCCAGAAGTACGCTCAACCCCCACATCATGTGGTGCCATCGAATGGCCGGCTAGATCACCTGACCTGTCTCCATGGGATTATTTCTTATGGGAACATTTGAAATCCAAAGTCTACGCAACACAACCGCCCAATATTGAAGATCCTAGGCAGAGAGTAATAAAAAAATGTCGACAGCTGGCACCACAAATTATCGCAAATGTGCATTCTCTCTTGTCTGTATTTTTGTATGCAAGTTAACGGAGGTCATTATGAACAATTACTTTAACTGTGTTGCTATTTTCAGCAGCTTAGTCGAAATAAACATAGTACAGAGTTTTTAATTGCTTTGTCTCTCAATCCCAATTGAATAAAAAACTTAAGCAGCATTACAAATTCCTTATGCCTATTCCTATATTCCTTATTACCTTTCCAACAATGTGTCACACATGGTATGGTGCTATTTGAAATTTTAGAGAATGGCTATGGGGTTGATGACACACGTTCGAATTTTTTGTAAAAAGATGTGCCCGTTGCTGTTTTTGTTGGCCTGTTTCGGCGATTTTCAAAGAAAAAACAGTTTTGAATGATACTGCAGGTGGCTACTGTTCGTTGAAAAACTCTGTATATTAACTCAAAAATCACTTTAACTAAGAGTTACCAAAAATATTTATAATATAAACTTAAAACAAAAAGGAGCAAAAGTAGATGTGGCTGAAATCACCTACCGGGAAAACAAAGTTGCGTCGATACTGCCTTCCCAGATACTGTTAAATGAAACATTGATATCGTTGACATTCATTGGGGCGTTAATTCGTTTAGTTTAAATCAATTTCTAAAGTTATTAAAGAACGCGATTCGCGATATACACTATTATAAGTAATAATGACATCAGACAACGAGAGTCAAATTGGGCTGGTATTTGATGCGCCAGCTTTCCCATGCGAAAAATTGAGTTTCCATTAAAAATACCTATTAATTTTATTTTATTGTTAGTAATACCAGTTTCATTATGTGCTGAATTTTAATCAATTCTCCGCTTTCTATAATAGCAAACTTCCCATTTATAGAAACTTTTTGGAAAAACCCTGTATATTGCACATAACCACTTAAAAATTTAAATGTATATTACTAAATAAATTTATATTTCTCAATTGTTTTCACCTTACTTGAACAGTGACCTTAATTCCTAAGTAGATCGATCAATATTACAAATAAGTTTAACAAGTTTATTTGTTTCTTGTTGTTTAATAATATAATACATAATAATACTAGATTATAAACCTGTTGAATGTATTAATGCTATTGCGTTTACTTATTAATTAAATTCACACTTCAGTTGGAAGTATTTATGACGTCAGCATGCGACGTCACAGAGCTTTGTAAATTATGTAAACTTCAGCTGTTGTTTCGCACATGTCGATTTATTACTACGCATAAGGGAGAGTTAAATTCAAGGTTAGATAGGGTGGTTGATTGTTAGGAAAATTCGATTATAATAGATTAAAATAGATATCTGTTCAAAAGTAGCAAAATTGTTTCGTGTACCGCAAAAATTTAATCGAAATAACAAAAGCACAAAGATATATGCCAACAATAAGTTCAGCATACACTATATACTAAGCTTTGAAACTACTACATAATCATTATATAACACAACAATAACATGTAAAATCACGCATAAATAGTACCGCTAATAGAACAACTATAAAAGTTTTGAACTCCACAAAAAGACTCAGCCTTCACACAAACTAACTTTTAATAATCTTCTTGTGGATAAAAAAAATAAAAACACAGAATTTACAATTGCTTGTTCGAGAATGTAAATTTAAAATAAATAAATTTTGTAGCAATAATAAATATCTATTCCTCTCATTTTTTAATAAAGCAACAGTTCCGAATTTTATTTGGAATTTTAGCTTGATTTTCCCATCAACCATAACTAAGGAAACTGCGGCAAGAAAGCTGTGCGGAATTTAATTTACGCTAAATATAATGCCAGTTCGCCATAGAATACTGGCAAATATTACAAGAACCGCGTAAATAGGTTGTTTTTCGAATAACTTCTACGGCGCTTCGACCTTGTCCTTTCAATAACATCTCCGTATTCATGCAAAATATGAACTTAATTTTCACTAGCGCGATTGGATTGAGGAGCGCACACAATATGCGTGGATTGGTGGAGGACGCCGAAAAATTCATTACGTTTACCGCCTCGGGCTGAATTCGCAAAGTCGCACAAATCAACGAACTTTGCTTCTGCTACAAAGCCACAAATTATGCAATTTGGTGTAGGTATCTAATCTAGACCGCAGTTCAGGCATGGAGAGGCCTTCTAGACCGAAAACAGAGGAAGCAGCGGAAACGCAAAATTACAGAAACGATTCGAGGAACAATAAGCAATGAAGTGTGAAAAGGGGCTCGCTTCTGATTGCGCTTATACAGGGCGTATGTAAAGAACGGAGGATATTTGAGTTGGGCATCGATCGAGAAACACTTTCAACCGGAAGGTCTAGGGTTCGATCCCCTGGGCCGTTTTCCTGACTAAGCTTTTCCGTGGTTTCCCTGGGTCACACAGGTGAATGCCGGGACAGTAGGTATTAACCACTAAACTTCCATTAGTCATTTTCCAGGACCTTCCCCTATATTCCCTTGGCTAGGTAAGAAGGCTGCTCGTGAATATTTAACTACGGGAAAGCAACGCAAATAAACTGACAACCATGGCAACCATTATAACGGTGGAAACAAAGCTGCATATCCACAACTTTTGCCACCCTGATAAGTAAGAAAAACATGGTCAAACTAACATTATGGAGAAGAAGTGTTTGTCAATGCAGGTTAGGGGATATTTTGCACTGTTTTCGTTGTGCGGTATACTGATTGCATTCAAGTAATAGATGTTAAACCATTAGCGGAGTGTCAAATGTTGGACAGATTGCGGTATTTTTTGTAGAAGGTATGAATGCGTTAATTTCACCTCTGGAAAAGAAACGGCTTCTCTTCTGCGTAAGTAGGGTGGAGCGTCTTCATCTTGTTTTATATAACTGAACATTTTGTTCTTCTCGAATAGAACTTTTAAATTTTTACAAAAACTAGGAAAGAAAAAAAAATTTCTGGAACAAACTGTTCCATTGCGTTTCAAAATATTCGCCTTTAAGATGAATACACCTTTGCATTCGTTCAAACAAATTTCGAATTCTCGAAACATGTTTTCTACTCTGAAGATGGCATCTCAAAAACTTGGTTTCCGAAGATTGCAACAGCTTTTTGAGGTGATGGAAATCTCTGTCCGCGCATTTTTTGTTTGACATTCGGGAACACAAAGAAGTCGTTAGGGGATCAATCAGGTGAATAGGGGCAATGCGCCATTAATTCGATGTTTTTCTCCTTCAAATAATCAATTGTTTGCCGTGCTCTATGAGAGCTGGCATTGTCATGATGAAGCATAAGGCGACGTTTTCAGTTGCTTTTCCTGATTTAGTCAATGACTTCTGGCAAACAAATTATTGTATACCATGCAGCGGTAACTGTTCTTCGATCCTCTAAAGGAATGGTTGAGACATGTCCGAAGGAACAAGCGATCATTTTCTTGGAAGAGCTTCGTGAACGACAACTTCTGTGGGATTTGGTTCATCTTGGAACACCCAAACAGTGGATTTTTGCTTAGTTGCCGGTTCATACGAATATATCCAAGTTTCATCACCTGTTACGACGTTGTATACGAATTTTTCAGTTCCTCGGCCGAATTGTTTGATCATTTCCTTACACCAATTAACACGAGCCGTTTTTTGAGCTTAGGTCAAATGAATCGGAATCCATTGGAACAGTTCTTTTTCACAGCTAAATGTTCATGCAAAATCGAATATACTGCAGTCTTCGATATGCCTAAAGATGCCTCTATCTCACTGTAAGTCACAATCCGATCTTTTTCAATCATGTTGCGCACAGCATCGATGTTTCTTTGGAATAACAACCGATTTTGGTCGACCTTCACGAAATTCATCGCTGACGGATGCACGACCATAATGAAATTCTGCAAACCAATTGTAAACAGTCAACAATTGCTTTTTTAAACGTTCACTGTAAACAAACTACTCGGTCAATTTCTAAGCTGCAACTGTTTTCACAACAACAAATGTCAAATTTTACGAAAATAGTAATGACACATCTCAATAGCGCCACCTAGTCGTCGTTTGTAAAAACTTAAAGGGATGCCCTCGTAGGTAGCGGCAGAAACTATTCGGGTATTATGCACCGGGTACGAGTACTTTTTTTTGGCACAAGTAGAAAGAATATGTATTTTTATGCTTTAGCACTTTAATATAACTGGGAGAGCAACAAAACAAACAAAATCCAAGTCAAAGTTGGAGTTTTAAAGTTTTGTCTTAAATTAACTTCTAGTTATAAAGATGTAAACATTAAAAATATGTTTATCTGTCATACATTAATAATTGACAGTTTACATATCAAATTCTATCAGGTTTAATTGACTACACCAGAAGTCATTACAATTACATATTACAATACAGTGAATTTAAAGAGGTTAACAGTGGAACATTAACTTTCCATATTAGAATCTTATTTTCATAATGGTACAAAGAATTAAAATGATGAATGGCAATATTAATTCCAAACGTGTTTCACAGAATTTCAAAAGCGTTATCCGACTGCAAACTTCACTTATAACAATTTCTATCAAACTGCCAAGATTGTTGTCAATAATGTTAAAGAAAGCGGAAGTGATGAAAGGGAAGAGGGATTAGGAAGACCTGTGAATAGAACTGAAGAAGTTATTAATAATGTCAGGGATATCATGGAAGCAACTCGTTCTAAATCATTCAGAAAACTAAGCCAAGGAATTGATTTCTCATACGGTACTTGTCGAGCAATTAAAAAAAATGAACATGTTACAACATACAAATGGTTCATTAACTTTTAGCGCGTGATTTCCAACCTAGAACAAACTATTGTCACGAGTTCTTAAACAATATAAATAATAATGACATATTGGATCTTCCTTGGTTCAGCGATGAAGCCTGGTTTCACCTCAATGGGTATCTTAAAAGCCAAAATATGAAAATATGCAACAAATAACCGCATATGTTTGAAGAAACACCATTGCATCAATAATGGATCGGTTTATCGGTCGCTAATTCCAGAAGACGAATAGTTTACCAGTATTTTACAGAAAACCTAACGACGGCCGATTATTATCTTCAGAATATACAAACCTGGTTTTTCGATGAACTTTATGATGATGAAATAAGAAATGGTTACTTCCAGCAGGACAACGCCACAGCACATACTGCTAATCGTTCATGCAATTTTTACAAGAATTTTATGATGATCGGTTAATTAGTAGACATTTGTTTCCACCAAGGTCTCCCGATCTTATAGTTCCGGACTTGTCTCTATTCCCTTATGTAAGAAACAATATTTCTAATAATAGAATCTAGAATAACAGAAGCTATTCTGAAATTCACTAACAGAATTTAGGAATCTAATAGAAATGCTAGGAAAATATATAAAAGAAAAACATAGAAAGTTACTGACCGATAAAGATAAAACAATGCTTAGGTGGAAAGAATACTTGCATAATGTATTAGGAGATAACATTGAAGAGCAACCATCAGCTAGTGGACAGAAAACAAAAATGAAGAAGAAACAAGATAACAAAGCAGAGAAGAAATAGTACGGGGATATATATAAGTGTAAAACTATTTAATGAAACCACGAAAGTTGAAACTAGCGATTATAATTTCTATTTTCAAAAAGGAGATAACGATTGCTACAATTGCGGAGTCAAATTGAAGCTCAAGGTAGTAATAAAAAATATAAGTGAGAATTACATAAACCAGATTAAGATAGCAAGTAGAAAATCAAAACATGAAGCACAGCGCGAAGCCACAGTAAACAAGATCTTATATTTCAGTAAGACAAATATCATATTCCTGTTTATACTAAGAACAAATCCTTGTCCGTCCCAAGACATACAAAATGTAAGCAGGATCTGTTCAGACACACAGGATCTAAAACATATCTGGCTAAAACAATTCGGACAGATAGTCGTCCAGCCAGTCAAACGACAGGTTGATCGTACCTGATTATGCTGGCTGTTGCCCCCATATGAGGTTGCGATCTAAGCCGAAAGTTTATCTTAGTCTAGACAATTGAAACTTCTTAACAACGTATTAAATTTTGCAACAAACCGTATAGGAACCGCTGTTATACAAATGTATGTAAAGCAGAAACTATTATCAGCTCAAGGTGTACATGTTTTTTAAAATATTTTTGTTTGTTTTGATACTTCAGATGTACCAAATATCTCTGAATGTCAATAAGTACCCAACATATTAACGTTTTCTGTTCAATTTTAAAACAGATTTCGTTCGTTCCCTTATATTGCGAGGTTTACCATCTAAGTGGCGTATAAGTCAAATTATAATCAAAAATATTTCTGTTATTCCAATAAGAATAAAGCAACGAAACAATACGAGGAAGTTGTAAGATTAATAAGGTAAAAACGGAGAAAGGCGATTCGCTAGAGAAATGTAATTTCCGGCCCTTAAAGGAATGCAAAGTACAAAGCTCCCTTTAAAAATTGTAATATCCGGCGTTTTGTTGCAACACAATCTAGGGAAAAGCAAAAGGAATAACGTAGTATAAAGGAAAAGTAAAAAGCAATTATCTTCTTCAGTAGATTATGCTGTCACGTATGAAGGCAGTCCTGTTAGATGGATTTGTAATGTAAGGCAATACATTTGTAAATTCAACGAAAAGCTTTTTCGGATACAACATGCCTGCAGATAAATCTTTTGTGTCTTCAATTTCTTCCAGAATACAAAGCAAACACGCACCATATGATTGTGTTGCAAATAAAATATCAGTTCGCCAAAAGCCAATAATTATACACAACTGATATAGAAATTCAGTAGATAGAAAACTTTTATCAACGGTTTCGCAAACGCCTTCTTACGATATTGCCTGATATCTGCAACTGTGTTGAGATTTTAACGGCGAAGCAAATATACGGTCATTCTAAACATGTGCGAAAAACTTTAACGCTATACGCGATAGCTCAGGATATTTAAATCCTGAATCACACAGTATTTTTTTTTGAAATTCGACACCGTTACGGAGATATGGCGCTTCAAAGTTATTTTACATCAATTCACTGAAATGTAAATATCATTTTGTCCAAGTTTGTATAATATTGTGACAAACTTTATTGTTGTAATAATGTACAGTTGTGTGTGAAAAGTGAAATCTGCCCCAGAAGTGAAAACTTTGGTTTAAAAATTTGAGAATTAGATGTATGTTTTTAAATTGCTATATATATTCGAAACTTTGACATTTTTTGGAAATTAAGCTGTTAGCTTTCTAAAACAATAAAGTTTATCACAATCGGACAAGAAACAAAAAAATTATATACATTTTGGTGAAGGACTGTACAAAAATGTTGAAACCCTGTACCCGTACGTATTAAAAAAAAATACTAGGTTATTTAAGGGTACACAAACATTGTTACAAACCCTTCCTCTCGCACAACCACGTTTAGAATATCTTAACTTTATGTTTTACTATTGTAATTTTATAGAAATCTTCTCATACAAAGTTTCTAAATATGTATTTCTTGTTACTCTGTGATAAGTTCCATAGCTTATTAATTACCACCATTGAACCAGTTCTATAAGTCTTCTCCGCATTTACGAAATTATAGAAGATAAGTTGCACTATGTCATTTACGACTGTTAAAAATATTTATATAACAACCGGGACCAACGGCTTAACGTGTCCCTCCAATATGTAATATTTTTGTAAAAATTCGGAACTGGAAGTAGAAGTTTAATGTTTATGTGTTTACTGTTTTCCCAAACTTTCTAATTTTAAAATTATGATTAACTATAATGCCGTGTTACCCAAAAACTGCTTAACAAATTGATGTAAATTATAAGCATGAGCATACGGAAATTCTAGAAATAAACGGACTGTAAAAATTACTCGTTTGTATAGTTTTTATATCTACAATAATATTAGTTGGAGATGATTTTTATCATTTTATAGAGAGGTACATATAAGTCTAAAATACCTTTTTTGTGACATTCACACTACGCCCCCCCCCCGAACCTCTTTCGCATTACTTCAAGTGTGTGCGGGCGTCTCTAAATACTAGTCATTCATGCAACATGCACCCTAAACTTAACTAAGTGAAATACGGTCGCCTCAGCCGGGGTTTGACCCCGCGGCAGATTGAACCGCATTTCACTGTGACCTCGACTGTCTCATCAAGGACCCTAAGTCTAAAACGCTTACAAAAACGTTTTTCACTTATTCATGCTGTTTATTCAAAACACCAACTAAGATATGACGGTGAGAATGGGGAGTTTAATACTTTGTTACTAAAATATAGTTCATGCAATTCAAATTTTTAATTAAAACTTTATTTCACCATTAGTATTATATTGTGCACAAAAACGACATATTTAGAAAGTTTTCCATGGTTTCATTAAAATATATTTCAAAAATAGAATAGAATTATGTGCTGTGACAGAAACAAGACTTAGTATTTAAGAAATTGCTTTATATTAATAATTTTGAAAATATTAGTGTCCTATTATTCACTTTGTAACATGAGAAGGTATCCTAGGAGTTCAATGAAACTTCATTTTTGATACAGATTGAAAGAGTGAATATGATATTTGGCGCGGTTTGATTTGCAAAAACTAATTTAAAAGACGTAAGTACAAGGTTGGAGGACTTTCTAATTCAAATTAATTAATTTTTACCGATTTCTCTACATCAAAATTTATATCTATGCGATTGGTTGACTAAAGTTAATATATATTTTATGTTTCATCTCGAACCAAATCATTTGGCCTCGACCGCACTTGGGTACACTTTCAGTACATTAGTGGGTACATCAACTATGCAAAGTATTTTATTTAAAAGCGGATATTCAATATAACACTAGAGCAAAATTATTTAAACAGTATTTTCAGAACAAAGTTTTTTGCGAGACTTTAGAGCGTTAATAGAATATTTATGACTATGAATAATGTTTTTGTTGCTTGTTCAATTTTGAGAAAGTTCGTTGTTTTGAAAAGCTAACACGAAAAATGTACAGTGTGTGTGTGAAAAGTGGATAAAAACTGATCCAGAAATGAAAAATTGGTGTGAAAATTTGTAAATTAGGTGTATGTATTTAAATTACCATTTCTATTTAAAACCGGGTTATATAATGCTAAAAATATTGGAAAACAGAATACTAGTTAAGGAGCTGAAAAAACAACTCATTTTCAAGATATATCCTAATTTACAAATTTTGTAAACAAAATTTTCACTTCTGGTTCAAATTTCATCCACTTTTCACAGTCAATTGTACAGGTTCCAATTTGAAAATTAAGCTTTCTAAAACAATAATGTTTATCAAAAACGGGTAAGTAATAAAAAAAGACATTTTAATGACAATTGGCGTAAAGATCTACGTAATGGTGCCAAATTTTAAAATGATTATTAGATAACTTAGGTATTAAATAACCTCAGCTATACGTGTTAAAGTGTTTCGTACATGCTTAGAATCACCCTGTATAAGCAAAAGTTATTTAAAGTTTGAAATTTGAAATAACGTTGTCTTACATCAGCCCAAATCATTTAAATCTACAGTCCAACCCACTTAAGACGAGGTCGCAAATATAACGAGATCCCGGATATAACGAGCATTCGCAATGAGATTGAGGTTGAGGCAAAAAAGTTAAAATATTTTTGTATTTCTAGCTTGTGTGGTTTAGAAAATATGTACCACTAATCAGCTTGTACTTATAAATGTATTAAGAACTGTAATAAGGAGCAAAATTTTCTTTAGTTTTACTGGATTGAATAACTTATTTTCCACCGCCATTTATGTACTTCATATCAGTCCACAGTCTTTAACACCTAACGGTAAGCTAAGATTTTTGATTATATATATATATATATATATATATATATATATATAT
>JABXWE010025882.1:0-21246 GCA_014611495.1 Limonius californicus
TTTCCTTTTGTTAAAAGCATATTTACTGTTTTTGGGGGGGGGGGGTTGTTGTTTGTCTATTAGTTCTTTGTTGTGGTTTTTTATACCATCCAGCTCTAGAAGTCTGAAGTTTAATATTCTAATAGTTTAACCTGTGCCTTCAATTTTTTTGTCTTTTCGGTGCTAGGAGTTTTTTGGTCTAACACAACTTGTGGTGATGGGGATCCAGGTGGAGAAACTGGTGGTGTATTGTTAAGGGAATCTGGTGGGGGTCATAAATTTTATTTGTTCATGATGTTTTTTTTTGGTTTCTATTCACTTTTTTCTTTGCAGTCTCTTTTCTCTTTCAGTCATATCGTTAATAAATTTTATTTTGCCAGCAGCTTTCTTCTGCTTATAATTTTCTCTTTCTTTTTCAAGATATAATTGATGTTTTTCACTATTATTTTTAATTTTATGTCTTTGTCTTCTTTTTTCTCTCGCTCCTTTCTTCTTCTTTCTTCGTCAGATATTAACTTTCCTTTTGTTTTCTTCATAATTTTTTCTACAGTCTTACAATTTTTTATTACTTTACGTTTCTTTATGTCTTTGCTGGAATTGATATCTTCATTGGTTGGTACCTACGTCAAGAATATTTCGTATTAGAGACGCATTTTCCTTGCTAGCGGTTTCCTGATTTGCTTCTACAATAATTTCTGTCTCGGTAATCTTTTATGTTTTTTGGTTTCGTATTTTGCTTGTTTTTCTTTTACTCTTGCCGTAGCCACATTTTCCTTCAATACCTTAAGTTTATATCTTCAAGCTTCTACATCAATGTTACCAGAGGCCATAGTTTCTGTAACAAAACCATTTCTTACCGAAAACCCAGTCTAGATTTACACAGAAGTGCACTGCAGCAATCGTATTGTTAACTTACAACCTCAAACTAAATTTCGTTGCTAACAAAACTATGCAAAGATGAACACCGAAGGCGCAATCTATTGAAACAGCAAGAAACAATAATGACTATAAAATGGTAGAGACAAACTTCTTCATTTTTTTTATTCAAAATTTAATTCCTTTAATAAAAAATCAATTAGTTTTAAGTTGGCGCAGTATTAACAAAACAAAATCTTATTTTTAATTGCAGACAAAATAGATGTTACTATTGTAGAATTAATCTTGAAGGTATAAACTAAGAGATGGGGACAGGGACAGTAATGACATTTTGGGTGTTTGCCGACTTGCCACAGGTATATTCCTGCAAATATAATAAATTTTATTCAACGTCCATGCAAATGGCAACGCCTTATTATAAAAACAAATCCATAGTGCATAATTCGATGGTAAAAAATAAAAAAATGTGCCGGGGACACGAAAATCAAAGTTGCCAGAGAATCTCCCGTATATGGATTTTGCAGTTCCTCAGTCGAATTTGTTTAACATTTCCTAACACTAATTAACACCAGCCTTTTTTGAGTTTTGGTCAAGTTATGCACAATCCATCGGGAACAGATCTTTTTCACAGCTAAATGTTCATGCAAAATGTACTTCAGTCTTCGATATGCCTAGGGATGCCTCTATCTCACTGTAAGTCACATGCTGATTTTCTTCAATCATGTTGTGCGTAGAATCGATGTTTTTTGGAATAACAACCGATTTTCCTGAATTTCTTACTGCGGACGCACGACCATGACGAAATTCTGCAAAACTAATGGTGTTTTATTACCAAAATTTGAACGAAGAGGTTCTATGCATTGTTGTTGAGTTAGGCATTTTCTAAAATCGTCAAAAATCATCCAAGGAAACCTTCACGTGAAATTTCCATTTTTTCACAGAATTGTTTCTCCTAAACGCTCACTGTAAACAAACTAGTCGGTCAATTTCTAAGCTGCCACTGTTTTCACAATAACAAATGTAACATTTTACGAAAATAGTAAAGACACATCTGAATAGCGCTACCTAGTGGTCGTTGGTAAAAACTTAAAAGGCTGCTCTTGTATAATCAGTTTTGTTATGAAACAATCCAGCTTTTTCTCTGTGAGCAAGAGTATGATACTTTTCTGTTCTAACTACCATTCGCCATTATCCTAGAATATCCTCAATGCACGCCACTGGACTGGTATTAAACCGCAATTGTAGTTCTAATTCTGTAATAATTGGTATATGTATGAACTTCCATAATCTTTGCATGCGTTTGTACAAAAACGGCAAATGTACTTCATTAAAAGATATCAGAACGAAGATGTGCCTTTTCAAGGATATTTAAGTCAAAATTAATTAAATGACAACTTTGTGCTCGACAAAGTCTGCAGTGACGTCTAAGCCATGCCAATTTATAAAACGATTAAGTTAATTTCATTTAAAGCTAACAAGGTTCATTAGGGATTACGCACATATACTTTGAGGTAGTGTTTCCGTGGTCGTTTGCTTATTTTCGCAAAAGCGAAGTCGTTTTATTTCTTAATGGAGTGGTTTTGTGTTTAATGGAGGGTTATAAGAATATGAAACAATATAGGTTTGCCGTTTTGTGTACGAAGTCAGAGCTACTATTGCTACGGAGTCGCTTGATAAATTTGTCGTTAATAAAATGGATAGGGAATGGGTTCACTTGGGTATCGCCGGATCGACAAACAATAATAGGAAGGCTTGCTGTGAGTTGTGGCAAGCAGCAGGTCA
The DNA here is from genome assembly GCA_014611495.1 of Limonius californicus. Classification (NCBI taxonomy): domain Eukaryota; kingdom Metazoa; phylum Arthropoda; class Insecta; order Coleoptera; family Elateridae; genus Limonius; species Limonius californicus. Next base: position 2,638 of record JABXWE010025882.1, read on the forward strand.
TAAATTGTGATCCAGCAAATGACCCAGTAGTTAAACTCGAAAAGCAATTTTATTTCGAAACGTGAGGTAGTTGGCACATCCACATTGTAAGTGGAATAGAAAAAAACTTTATTCGAGGCGTTTTCTTTACGTCATTTGAGGTGAATGCTCTTTTGCGACATTTTGTACGTGTTTTTATTTGCTTTCTAAGCCGTAACTCAAAACACTCTTCAATTTACTTACACGTGGCGGAAACTCTGCAGAAACAGAATTTCATGGGCTTGTTATAAGAATACGTGGGTGTGTAAAAACCTACAATTTAAAATTAGGACACTCGTCGCATGAGGTACACCATTGCCGTTCTAAGAAGAGAAAAAGTTGCACTACGCGCAGCTTTTTGATTGGGGGTTCATTTGCTGCCTACATAAAGTGCATGCTAAGTAAATACCTTCAATTTTACGTATTATTACCGAAAATTCCTTCTTAATATTGCCATTTGCATTCCTTACCAAAGTAATTACAATATTAATTAATATGAAGACTGAAAGTTAAACATGAAATTCAGAAATAATAAAACTATTTCTAGTTATTATTCTGCATTTATATGTTAGGATTCGCAGTAATTACATTTTTTTATAAAATTTTCGTTTATTCTATTATAACATGCGACGTTCGTCCGATTTGGTAGAACGCACACTGTATGCGCGACCTTATTTAGATTTCTGCAAACGCAGCTTTACTCCTAATCTTCACACTCTTAAGTGCGGGGAAACGAGGGAAGTCAGGTTCCAGCTCTCGATCTGAGTGTTACGCAGATTTAAAATTACCCTCGGGCATCCGAGTTAGCGTGATTTACCAATAGGTTTCGCTTTCTGCGCTACCATTCACGGTACGTCCGAGAAAGGCGAATATTCGGTTTCTCAAAAATTCAGAATATATCGCTTAAAGTACCGATTTGGGAAACTTCGTCGTATGATGCAATATTGAAAAATCTACCAAAAACAAGCGGTTTCAAGAGAAGCAACTGTAAAACCCCACCACTACACCCAGCGACTGACTGGAGCTTTACACCCCTCCTCCCTGAATGGCCAATTTACCATCGAAAAAGGTAAATTTTCAAAACTTTTGTTAGCCATGGTTCAGCTGCTTCATTTAGTTTACCAAGAGGCCCCCTAAGACGACCTCGTTCATTGTGAAATCTTGTAAAATCAGTTTATATTTTGTATGTTTTATTCGAAGATATTTTAGCGATATAAGAAAACATTGCGTGTACAAGGCCTTTCTGCAGTATCTTTTTTCTCGGGTATTATTAGCTTAGATCTAATTGTTTTGGATTCACCTGTGTGTGGCCTTGTTTAATGTTAGTTACACAATGTGTTTTTTAAATGCCTTGTAAACTCAACTTTACTTTATTTTGACCTCTGTTAAAACTAATTTGTAGATTCCTGTCAGAACAGCTGAGAGTGATTGTTGCGCCCCTTTGTTTACGGGGCTAGTAAATTCACATTTTTTTTAGGAACAATTGCGTGGAAATGTAGGTTCCATCACGCACAACCTTCGAATTTTCCGTTCAAAGTAACGTGGAGCTTGAGCAGTGCCGGATCTAGTGTTATTTCCGTTGGCGCCCTCACTTAATACGATTTTATTCCGAATTTGATCAGATATAAGCGCGGTGTATTTTACAAAATGAACTTCCCCCTCCTCTGAGTTACGCTAGGGCATGCCGTTGTTTATGTGTCATAATTCCGTTTAAGTCAGTGACAAACAATGCTGAATCTAAAAAACCATTCAGCGGATGCAACTACAGCTTCTATTTACCGCATTTTGCAACAAGGCGGAAAAGACGAAATACCACGGAAGACTATAAAAATGGTTTAAATCAAGAAAATTCCAAGGTTTCACCAAAACCATTGGGAAAATCTCCCATAACAAAACTAGAGGATTTCAAAATGTATAATATCCGAAATGTTATCTATAATTTTCATAAAACCAACCAGGAACGAATAGCAATCAAAGAGTTATTACAAAAGTTACCTGAAGATTATGATTTTAAGGGTGGGAGAACGTCGCTGATCGAAATTATTAAAAAATCAGGTTTTAAATGGCGCTCAGCCCAAAATAATCGAAATATTCTTCAAGAAAATCAAATATAAGAAATATCAGGACAAGTTTCTTACAATCAATTAAAATGAACCGAAACCAAAATCGGCCAATTATTTATATGGCCGAGGCATGTATACTCAGCGGCCATACAAAATCAAAATTTTGTTCCGAAAATTCAGCCCAGGATTTATCAACATATATTTTAACAGGTCGGCGTTTAATAATGTTGCATGCAGAAGGGGAAGATCATGGATTCGTTGATAACGCATTGTTAATTTTCAAGCCTGGAACAAAATTTGGAGATTATCATGAAGAGATGACTTTTAAAAATTATGAAAAGTGGTTGACCGAAAAACTAATTCCAAACTTGCCCAAAAGCGCGGTACGCGTCTTTGATAACGCTTATCATAAGGTACAATTGAATCCGGCAGCCAATTCAAACAAATAGAAGCAAGAAATGCTGGATTGGCTTGCCCAACATGATATTCTGCAACACACGAAATGAAAAAAGGGGCAATGATACAACTTAATAAAAAATATCAAAGAAAGTTCAGAAAAAATTAATGCAATAATGGAAGTCCATGGTCACGGTTTTGAGAATACCACCGTATCACCCAGAATTAAATGCCATCGAAATGATTTCAGCTAATGTAACTAACATATGTTGCAGCTTCAGAGAACGTTACTTTTAAATTAGAAGATGCAAAAAAATTGGTAGAGGAAAAATCTAACTCCATTACAAAGAAGAGCGGAACAAAGTTTGCAATCATGTAAATAAGGTTGAAGAGGAATATTTGGAAAATGTAGTGTTTATGCCTATTACAACAGGTTATTTAGTTACTGAAGTGGTGATACTGACAGTGATTTTGGTTTTAGTGATGCTTCGGACAATTCATTGCAACAACGTTTCTAAATTATACAATTCTTGGTAGTATAAAATATAGAATGTCTCAATAGATTACCTGTTTCAATTAGATAATTCTTAAAATTTAATATAAAATGCTCGAACTTCTCATTTGTAGAGTACAAGCCGCGTACGTGATCAGAGCAATCAAGCCCTCGTCGTTTTAACTAGTATAAGTATGCAAAATTTTTCCGCTTAAACCGGCATTCCTGCATGTGCTAACGAAGATTTAGCCTGTTTAATGAAAACTTTTCGTGTCTACCTTTGAGTAAATGCACGTGCATATATACAAATCGTGATAGTTGGTAGAAATCGGAAGCTATCAAAATATGTATTCACGATTCACGTGAAGATTATACAATTACTGCCCGCGTTTATTCAAAAACTGCGTCAAACAACTGCATTTACGTGAGGTATGAGTGATGTCACTATTTCTATAAACGCTATATATATGGTTTGAATTGCGTATTTTGTAGGACGATCATTTTAAATTGGAAGCAAGACGTTGTATACAACTAAGGAAATACAAACATGTTACGGTGAGTTTACGATTACATTTCAAGCTTTAGAAATAAGGCTTACGTATGACTTCACATTTCTATGTAAAGCAGAAGAGACCAATAAAAATAGGCAACTCGAGGTGCTAGACTAAAGAAAGGCGTGCGATATGATCTTCAAAATGGGATGAAAGTTTGCTCATTTTATTTTAATAAAGGTACGTCTTACGTAAGACGTCTGTTTACTAAATTCTGTAAACAGTATGTGCTATACTTGGAAGCCTTTGTGTTGGTACTCCATTTTTAGGTAATATATTAGGTTTATATCCATAACGTACGTAAATAATAGCAAAATGGAAACGGAGAAGCAGGCCTCTTATGTTACAGGCATCTAATAAAATAAAGTGCAAGCAATCATAAAGCAAGCAGTTGATTTTCCGATTTTGGGATTCATTTCGTAAGAGATTCAACAACGAATCTATTAGATCAGTTTCCTTATTTTTGTGGCTTCCTTCAACTTTACACAAACCCTTTTCTTGCAAACTTCAAATATTGTTTAGAGTTTCCTCTAAACTTCAAATTACAGCTGTAAATTCTGTACAACTTTTTTTTTATTTTGTTGCTGCATGCATGTTTTCTTTCCATTTAAAAAGGATCGCATTAGAAATAAGTAAAACTAAACCAGATAGCTTCCACGCCCTAAAACTGGAAGCGATACGGCATTTGGAACGGTGAAAAGGCTCGTTAAATACAGACAATTGTTTCTTTTTTTTTTAAAATTATAGTCTCACGCCTGATGTCGGAAAATCTGGAAAGATTGAAACTCGCCGTCATGTGAGACAAAAGGCATACATGACAACACTATGATTTTAAAATTACTATATTTATTATGTACCCGCACAACGCACGATATTTTAGATTCTAAATAGTTCAGTTTATTAAACTTTCTTCGTTTCAAATATTCTACAAAGTATTCACCTTGTTTGATAGGTTTTTGTATTACTTACTATGAATTTTACTAAGATTAATTTTCTTAGAGCTTATACAAGTAATCAAATAAAAAAATACAGATAGCTGGAATAAAATGTAGATGTTAATAGAAAAAAAAAGAAACAATCGTAAAACTTATGAAAGTAGCAGAAAAATCGATCTAAAACTACAAAGGAATTATTCAAATTGTAGCTTCCCGTTTATAGCATAATGGCAGATATGTTTACATAGAAACACGCTTTTACAAATCGACTTACTTGCAATTAAAACTTCCATTACAGGAATCATGCTTGTCCACAAACATTTAAAAATTCTTGTAAATGCCCATGGAAAACGTATGTACGTTATCGATCTGTTGTAGGGCTGAACACTCTGTACGTGGATGTAAGTAAAGTTTACTAGGCACTGATGTCATTATAGAAAACTCGCCGTTATGTAAGGCATATGGCATGTAACAGCACTACTATTTTAAATTTCAGGAAGGACTGTTTACGATCCGTTTATTAACTATATTTGTTATATATACAGTTATCTAGAATTAAAGCTTCCATTACAGAAATTCTGCATCTTCTGAGAACAAACATTTAAAAAATTTTGTTAGATATATACTTGTTTCGTGAGTTTACCCATGAAAAACGTGTACACTTTATATGACCACTGTAGGGCTGCACCCTCTGTACATGGATGTAAGCAAAGTTTACAAGACATACATGTCATTATGCAAAGAATTTCGCCCAAAACTAATTTGTTTTCTTGAAATACTGGCGGAAGTTTTTGTGCTACCAAAATCAAAAATATGTGTGTGTTAACACTCTTTTACATGAGTTTTTAGCAATAATTTTCAAAAATAGTTTACTGTTTGTGATATGCTCTAAATAAAGGGAAAAATGTTTAAAAAATTTAGGTTAAGGGTTTCCCCATTGTTTTATTAATTTGTTTTTCTGTTTCCGTTTGGGAACTGAATGCACAAAAAGAACGCAGACTGAATAGGTACTGAAGTTTTTTTTTTATTATTTCACTAACTATATAACTACCTACATTACAAAAACACACACACACACACACACATTATCATTAACCAGGTATTAAATGATACAAAACAATTCTTTTTATCGTACAAACAAAGATGTACCTTGCATTTACTGCCCAGTATTCTAGTTTTACCGCTGCATCATTGTCTGTCTGTGGAATGGGTTCTTGGCGATTCCTTTTTGTTTGCGGTTCTTCTACATTTGAACTTGGACGATCCCTTTTTCTTCGCTCTTGTGTGGCAATTGCACACAAACTGTTTGCTAGGTCTAATCTAAAATTGTATAAAGTCATTTCAGCATAATCCTGATGGTGTTTTGATATTCTTCGGTATAGTAACCAGGAGTTGCAGATGGCTACATCGACCGTATGAAAAAATATCCGATGGTACCAATTCTTACCACGTACATGAATACGGAATAGCCCCAAGAGCGAATCTAGTTAGTCGACTCCGCTCATGTGTCGATTATAAACTTCTACAATATCTGGACAATCAATGTCCTTCTTAGATTTCTCTGTTCTGAAATACCTTTGGGGCTTATGGGTTGGTTTAGCCCCTGCATAGGTGGATACTAACGTAACTATTTTATTGTCAAACCATTGAACAGCATTTATATTTACAGCATTGTGAACAGCAACTTTTCGCAAATGGGACCCTCTTCCCATGGATTTATAATCTCTCTCACTCAAAAATTTTCAGCCCAGCAATCTGTCAACCCTTGCAGTTGCCACTGAGTGGATTCGTTTTAGTGCTAATGTAGACATCAGAGGAATACTTGTAAAATAATTGTTGTAGTAGGTTTTATGATTTACGTTTACAGGTACAGTACTTGCCATCCGTAGTACTACGTCATTCGATGCACCTAAATCTATTTCGTCGTTCAGGGGCTCTACTTTTCCACTGAACAATTCAAAATTATCAGAAAAACCACTCACTCCCGAGAGAACCCATACCTTGTATCCCCATTTGTCTGTGGATTAAGTCCTTAATGAAATTCTTCCCTTGAAAGGGATGATTTGTTCATCACAGGAAAGATGTTCTCCATTGGTATGGTAGCACATACATTTCTACTTTGTTGTATGACATACATTTGATTAGAACTGGGGAAGCTCCTAGGAGTGAAGCATATCTTCCCCCTTTCCAGGAAATGTGGCTAATCCCCTTCAAGGCGTCATCGGAATGATGTGCCGACTCTACACGCCCGGTAGCTCGAAGTTGCCGTCCCCATTTCGGACTGATCGTTGCACCGGCTTCCTCCATCCCCTGGTCGAGGACGCCAGTCTTGCTCTGACTTCCTACTGTTTATGGCCTAGGCTACCCGGTTGAACTCGGAATTCAAAGCATCTGCAGTGATCCAATGCCTCCCAAGCCAACCTCTCCCTACGGATCGTAAACCACTACCACCTCGAATCCAAACGTTAATTCAGAGAGCTCACCCGGTTTCACCCGGGCGAGGGGCATCTCTCCGATTTCGAGGCACCCTTTGATGACGCATGAGTAGCATCGCAAGTATGCACTTCCAGATTTCACTGTGCAAAAGGAGTTCTGGCGGACATCTCCCGGCACCCATGAAACAGAAAACCTGAAAAGGAAAGTCCTGGAAGGAATATCCTGAAAGAGAAATTCCTGTATAGGAAAACCTGAAAAGGAAAACCTTATAAGGAAATGCCGTAAAGGAGAGACCGTACTAGGAAGACCCTGAAAGGAAGTCCCTGAAAGGAAACCTGAAAAAGGAAGACCCCATAGAATCGCTTGAAATCACACGTACTCAGATTTAATCATCTATTCTTTCTCCCCTTCGTTCATTCTTTCTTGCTTGCAATACGGCTTCCGCGAAACTCTGAAACACTCGGAAACATCCTGCCCTACCAATTGCCCTTGTTGCGGTGGCCAACCTAGCCCTAACATTCTAAAATGCCCTTCGAATACTGCCCTCTCCCTTTCTGTTTGTACGCAACTTTCATACAGGTGTACACTCGTATCTTCCTCACCACAGTCACATTCACTCTCATCGGTTATATTTAGTGAGTAAAGCTTCGCCCTAAAGTCTCCATGTCCCGTTAAGGACTGGGTGACCCAGTACGATGGCTCGACCCACATCATCTGTAGCCGTTCGGTCACCCTGGGGAGAATCCATGGGTGACCCTGCCTACGTTTGCGACCTTCCACGTTCCCTGCCACCTATCTAGAACCAAGTTTCTCGCCTCGATGACGGCTTGCTTGGCTGACTCCCGTCGTATTGGAATGCCCCTATCTCGGTAGGCATTCTCCTCCTGATTCTCCTGAGAAAACATCTTTCTTCCGCCCTATATTCTAATGGCAACTGTCCCACCAAGACGGTCAGTGCGCCCATGGAAGTCGTCCTGTAGGCGCTTGTGATTGCTATTGGCCTTTGGGTGCTATTCAGAAGACTTCTTCCCCGGGCGTTGAGCTGCGGGAACCAGACCTCTGCTCTGTAGAGCGCAACTGGTTCCAGCACCGCCCTATTCAGGATCGTTAGGCTCCTGTGGTTAAGTCCCCATTTGGCTCTGACGACTCTCCTGAGCGTCGACGCCATCTTCCTTACTTACCTTAGATGAGGTAGTACGGACATTCGCTCGTCCAAATGTATCCCCAGATGCCTAACTTCATCTACCATCCGGATATACCAGTTTCCCATCCTAATTCTCGGGCGCCTTTCCCGGTCAAATTTCCCCTTTAACATTTTTACATTGGGGCGAGCGAATGTCCGTACTCTCTCATCCGCTCGCCACAATGTATTTTGTCCACCTTGTCTTGCATGTCCAGATTATTATTGAAATGAGAGAATCTTTTTATTTCTTCGAATCTATTTACTGTCATTGTGTCTGCAATTTGCAAAATCCTGGTATCGGGAGACCAATATCGTCTCGAAGATCTTTGTTTGATAAGTGACATCCACATAATGATTTCAAGCCAACCTTCAAGCTCTTGCACTGTTGCTGAAAATTTCCATTTGGGTCTAGTTTGGGTTGAATCTAAACATGTCATATATGCAACATGCTCTAAAAATTGATCGGTAAAAAAATATTTGAAGATAGAATATGGTGTCCTCAGATCTAGTACCTCGTCAGGTACGACGTCACTTCCATGAAAATCATATATATCATATCATATTCTGTAGCAATTTCCTTTGCCTTCCAGTCCAAAGTAACTCGTTTAGTTTTAGTCGATGAGCTTCGAGGTATAACTTCTAGTGTTTTAGATACTAATTCTGATAAAGGGACATCATCATCAGTACTAAACTCATCCGGTTGATAACAGCCAGTGGTATTTTTATTATTTGTCACTATTTCTTCTTCATCATCGTCAGATAACCAGGAATCTTCACTGTCACTGGGAGCACTTTCTGTACTAACAGAACTAAATTCCATTGCTACCTACTTACAGCAGTAACCTCTTTTGCATGAAGTTCCCAAGTGGGTCGAATATAAATTGAAATATTTCGGCCTTGTTTTGAAAACTCTTATGTTTTCGATGGAGAACCAAGTTAAAGATTCTTTTTTAGGCATAAGTTGTTGTCCATGTTCTGTTTAAGTAGCGTGACTGACAGGGCAATGAACGTAACATTTTAATTTGTAAAAAATATCTGCGTTAAAGAAAGGAAAAGTTTCAACAACTTGAACCAATCTCATTTAAAAAGCAATTGAGTTTTAATTCAATATAAAGGCTTAACTGAAGAATATTCTGTATATTTAATTCAATCAGTTCTGAAATTCAGAATTCATGGAACAGGAAGTAAGTGGGTAGTAGTAATTATTTAAGCAAAGTCTTTGTAGTGCATACAGTATTAATATTACCTCCTGATTAATTACAGCACAATCGATTTAGGTAATCAGTGTGAGTATCATGTTACAGGAATAATTTATCTGCGAAGCAAAGACAAAATACGGAATATGGCATAATTGACGACAAATGTAATCGCTCCCTAGGAGAGATGGAGAAACATTTCAGATCTCGAAATAATCTGGTTATATTGTTAGCATTAACAATAAACTCAACTAATTGGTTTTGTCGGAACATTCGGAAGCCCTTGTATGTGCCACATATTCGTGTCTGAGCCCTTTATAAAATGTTTTATGGGACAGCTATTTGTCGTGATTAACATCCGATATTTAAAGTCCGTCGTTGAACATTAAAAATATTTGCAGTTAATTGCACGTCGGATACAGTTTCAAATTTCACGTACGTTCGAAATTTGGTCACGTTAACGTAAAATTAACAACCCATTCGTTCCTGCCCTGTGCAAATGAACATCATTTATCATCAGCTCAGAAAGTTAGATTAGGGTGCTTTGTTTGGGGTTTTGACTGCTGATGGATGCTCTCTAAATAATTTTATCAACTCGGGATGTCTCAAATGCGCGAAGAATGGAATGAACCGGCTTCATTATGTGGTGGTAATTTAAGGCACAAATATTATACTTCGTTCCTCTGATACAACCAATTCCCGGATTGTATTCATCATCTGTAAGAGCTACTCTCGTTGAATGGCTGGAGAGTTGCACATGAGTGTAATCTTTTTCGAGCTACTTATATTTTGTAAATACTGACACATTACCTAATCATAATTACGTTTAATCAAAATAGGCTTTAGTTTTCCTGATTTATTTTCATTTAAGGTCACGAACATCATGAAATTGAAAACGTGTATGGTTTAAACTGATACCAGAAACAAGGTTCAAGTGAATTTGGTAAAAGAGTTTTCATTTCAATCATTATCGAATATGATTTGCTTACATTTACATCAAAGCCAGATTGTGGAATATTGAAAATAAACGTTGAACCTAATGGAATTTTATGTATAATTCAAAGAATGTAGTAGATGATTAGATTAAATGGACACACAAAAAAGAGAAAGAGTTTATAACAACATCACGTAAACATTTAGTCACAGACGTATCAATAGTGAATCAATTCCCAACAGGTAGTGATCACAGACTAGTGAGAGGAAACATACTAATAAAGACTAGAAAAAAAAAGAAGAAAACTAACAAAGGAAAGTAATAGGTAGATAGACAATGAGATTCTCATAAACAACTGAGCGGAATATCAGCCAGAATTAAATAGAAACCCAAGTAGGATTAATGAAAATCCTGTACATCCCTTATTTCTCCTTCCTACATCCAAACTCATCGCCCAAGCTGATCAGTAAAAGTCGATGATTAAGACTAAAAACTCCCTAAAAACATGGCGAATTTTAAAACAGACGGAAATATACCACAGAAGGTAGATCACTTAATGATAACTTCCACACCTCTAAAAAGGACCGCCCTAAGAGTTTTGGGAGAGGCAAAATTCATAAAACAATACTACCATCTGAAAGTAAACCAAAGACGAGATTTTACAATGCCACATCCAAACTATAATATCGAGCGAATATAATATAATGGAGACCCCGACTACATAAGCGTTGGAAGGCCTCAAAGACGCTGCCTTGAAAATAAAGCAGAGAGAAACTGGCACTACACAAGATAAAAAATCATGGAAGAAACAAGGGGACGCTTATGTCCAGGAGTGGACTACCAAGGGCTATTAAATGAAGAAGAGATTAATAAATATGGTGGATTTTACCAACCGCTGGGGTAGGCCAGTTTTCGAAAAAATTGTTTCGTTGTCGACCACATACAAACAGTACTGTTTGAGACTAATATCTAACAATGTGCCACAGATCAACCACATATTTATATATACTTATATTTACGAAGAAATAGAAGAAGTCGACAATTATTGTATACTTAAAGCAAACAATAAAAGTTGACAAAGAATTACAAGAGACTAATCTGCAAAGACAAATTAAAATGGCATGGGTGGCATTTGGTAAATGATATTATTAAAAAATAAAAATAGAAAGATTACAATCGTCATGACAGTAAAAGTTCTAGAACAATGCGTTATGCCTGTGTTGACAGGTTACGTTGCTAGAGTGAATGGTGAAAGATGGACAGATAAAACAACTGAATGGAAAACGAAGACTAGAAAAACTAGTGCACGGCGTCCGATAACTAGATGATATGATCATACTAGGAAAATAGCTAGTAGAAGATGGAAGAAGGAACCCATAGTTCTTTCTTCCATCTTATGCTAGCTATTTTTCTAGTATCATCGTAGAAGAAGGAACTATGCTCCCATAGTTCCTTCTTCCATCATTCAATGTAGATGTAGATGATTATTTTCTGTTTTAGTTATCATTAGCTAATACAGGCTCTCACAGGTCACGTTGCTAGAATGGATGGTGAAAGATGGACAGAGAAAGAAACTGAATGGAAAACGAAGACTGGAAAAGCTAGTGCACGGCGTCCGATAACTAGATAATACGATGATATTTGGAAAATAGCTAGTATCATCGTAGAAGAAGGAACTATGCTCCCATAGAAGAAGGAACTATGCTCCCATAGTTCCTTCTTCCATCATTCAAATGGAAAACATGATTTAGGTGATTATTCTTTGTTTGAGTTATCACTTATCATTACCTAATACAGGCTCTCACAGGTCAGGTTGCTAGAATGGATGGGGAAAGATGAACAGAGAAAGCAACTGAATGGAAACCGAAGACTGGAAAAACTAGTGCACGGCGTCCGATAACTAGATGATATGATCATACTAGGAAAATAGCTAGTAGAAGGTGGAAGAAGGAACCCATAGTTCGTTCTTCCATCTTATACTAGCAATTTTTCTAGTATCATCGTAGAATAAGGAACTATGCTCCCATAGTTCCTTCTTCCATCTTCTATTAGCAATTCCTTTAGTATCATCGTAGAAGAAGGAACTGTGCTCCCATATTTTCTTCTTCCGTCATTCAAATGAAAAACATGATGTAGATGATTATTCCTTGTTTGAGTTATCACTTATCATAATCTAATACAGGCCCTCACAGGTCAGGTTGCTAGAATGGATGGGGAAAGATGTACAGAGAAAGCAACTGAATGAAAACCGAAGATTGGAAAAACTGGTGCACGGCGTCCAATAATTAGATGATATGCTCATACTAGAAAAATAGCTAGTAGAAGATGGAAAAAGGAACCCACAGTTCGTTCTTACATCTTATACTGGCTATTTTTCTAGTATCATCGTAGAAGATGGAACTATGCTCCCATACTTCCTTCTTCCATCATTCAATGTAGATGTAGATGAGTATTCTCTGTTTAAGTTATCACTATCTAATACAGACTCTCACAGGTCATGTTGCTAGAATGGATGGTGAAAGATGGACAGCGAAAGCAACTGAATGGAAAACGAAGAATGGAAAAACTAGTGCACGGCGTCATCTTCTACCAGCTATTTTTGTAGTATCATCGTAGATGTCAATGTAGATGTAAATAATTATAATTTGTTTGAGTTATCATCATGTAACATAGGCTCTCACAGGTCACGTTGCTAGAGTAGATGCTGAAAGATGGACCTGAAAAACAACTGAATGGAAAACGAAGACTGGAAAAAGTAGTTCATAGCGTGCGATAGTTAGATAATATGATGATACTAGGAAAACAGCTAGTAGAAGATGAAAGAAGGAACTCGGGAGCATAGTTGCTTCGTGCATCATTCAAATGAAAAACATGGTGTAGAAGTGTAGATGATTATTCTTTGTTTGAGTTATCATCGTCTAATACAGGCTCTCACAGATCACGTTGCGAGAGTGGATGGTGAAAGATGGACAGAGAAAGCAATTGAATGGAAAACGAAGACTGGAAAAGGTAGTGCACGGCGTCCAATACAAACAGCTAGTAGAATATGGAAGACTATGCTCCCATAGTTCCTTCTTCCACCATTCACATGAAAAACTGATGTAGATGATTATTCTTTGTTTGAGTTATCATCATCTAATACAGGCTCTCACAGGTCTTCAGAAACTTAAGTCTTACGGCAAACTGAAAGTAAGTTCTACCTCGAATAGTATTTCATATACGATAAATGCCTTTTAGAAATTTTCAACGAACGTGCGTGTATTTTTCCCTTTTGATCACCATTACCTAATACAGGATGTGAAAATATCACAGAAATTTAAATCGTCAGTAAATTGTGGTAAATAAATATAATAATCATATTACAAAACTTCAAGAAATGAAAAACGTATTAAATTTGTGTAATTGTATTGGGAGATTCTATAAATTTCCTATTACGCTTCAGTATGTGCGGCACTCGTATCTTTTGTATTAATGGTATTTATTTTTTAAAACTATGCTCTAAACGGTAGGACTTTACACTGGATATAGTGGAATACAAAACCTAACTTTAGAAAATAAACAGACAGTCTGGTATTAAAAAGTGTTTCCCGAAAGCAGCTAATTTTTAAAAGAATCTCAAAATTGATCAAAAAGGAAATGGACATATCGAAATTACAGAGATTTATAAATTTATTTGTTTACAATTTTGTATTAAAAACAATTATCAAAGTCTGTAAACAATTTAAATTCGAAGGTCCATTCAACATGATAAACGAACCCGAAAACAGATTTCTGAGTAATCTCGTCCATACATGAACGTATGTATCTGAGTTTCTTCAAGCTCATCCGGTATAGTCGTAACGAGATTATTACAAATTTTACATACTGAATGAGTGGAACCAGGTATTCCATGAATATTTTGTATGTCTGTGAAAATCGTGAACAGATCCAGCACTATCGTTGCTTTCTCTGAAATTAGATATTACAAGAAGCTATCTCCCTAGTAATATCGCCAGAGGTATTAAGGCCAACCAGTTTCATGTAGTCTAGGTCAGTCCATAACCACCTTAATCTCAGTAACTGGCATTTACAAAAGCCAATAAACTACTACAGAGCGTAATTTCCGTATATCATTAGAGAAAAGTGGAAAACTTGCTCATTTATAGTCGTGTTTCTGCTCTCGACGTAGGTAATAGCTTTTCATAATGACAATTCATGTTGCTTTTAAAAGTTATATTTAGCCGAAGAAGAGCCAATAAGGAACAGACTGTTACAAACAAATCAGTCCTAAGTATACGTTAGGATTTAATATTATCCTTCAAAACCTGCAGTTCACGTTAACATAATGTAAAGGTGTTGGAAATTCCCTTGCCATGACCATTCAAAACGCATAGCTTATCAGCGTCTAGTTTTACAATTCAGTGTCATTACTCATTTTACAAAAGTTTAAATTATTTATCATTTAAATATCAAGTTTTACGTGTTCTGTTTTCCAAATAAATCTAGTTTTGATCCAATTATACGATGCTCCTTGACCCACAACAAGAAACTTGTAATTAAATATATAAAAGTACGGAGCTGTTTTATTCAACACCATCTTCGAAGAGACCATTAATAATTTCAAGATTTATGATTCCACGAAAAGGTGAAAATAAAAACTTCAGACTTTGTGACTAAATTTGCTTAATTACATGCGACCTAATTCGAAATAATTATTTGATTTTATCTCCTTTCAACAATAACATATTTTGCGAATCCTTTCTGCAGAACATCGAATTCTGTTTGGCCAACCGCATCATTAATGAAACAGAATTGAATTCGTTCGAATCTTTTCAGTAAAACGTTTAGGATTAATTTAGTTCCGGAAGGGTCGGTTCATTCTTATAATAAGCTAGCGTTTAATTCAAGACTCTTAATCTTGATGTAATTGACGATTCTTTATTTAATTACATACACGAACGAGAACCCGGAAATACATATTATGAACTTTGGAGATTAAATTTTTGTTCCATATTTTCACTACGTCACATAATTAATTGATAATTGTATTTACAATGCTTTATGGTTTCATATCCAGTTGTCAAGCTATTTTTAATTATTACTAAAAATTAACGGGAACTACAAACAAATATATAGAGCTTCTTTCAAGTGGTTTTTTAATTGAGGAGAATGTTCAATAAACAACACCTTCTAAATAATACATGTAGAGCATTAGAGCCTTTCACATTTAAAATAATATCCAGCATCTCGTAACTAATTTTGCAACCATAAATGCATCGTGTCCGATTTGACGTAAAGTTTGAAAAATGATATACATATCCTGGTGAATTAACATAACTAATAGTTGTCTACTATGCAGCTGACACTTACGTAATGTAAATGGTCTGTTTGGAGTGACAACAGAGAGCTTTCTTGGGAGTTGAAGGATGGTTTATCAAAACTGTTCTGATTAGGAAAAAATGCAAGCGAAAACATGTCCCTATAACTCATTGTAACACTTATTCTGAAGGATTACCATCCAGAATGCGGTTAAAAGGATGGTTTATGGAAATTTCTGACTGCCTCTAGTTTGAACTGTTCTGGGGGCAGAAGGAGCTATTACATTTGTATCTAAATATGCTATTTCCATTTGACCTACTGTTAATTACCGCAAATGGTCACTAAAGCCAATTTTATGCAAATGGAGTGCTGATTGCACTGTGTTCGGACATAATGAAAACAGTGTTGTGAATTCTGTAACGTTTAGAATACAACAGTACTCATTTAGACTGCTGCAGACCATGGAAATTTCAAAACGTTTTTTAAACAGCCTTATGCCATTCGTGAAACATGCAAAATTTTAAATAATACGCTGTCGAATAAATATCTCAAACAATAATCTCGCTAAACCATTACTAAACATGTCGTTCTAAAAACCAACACAGAAAATTCCTCAAGATAAAATTTTCGTAAAATATAAAACCCACTATACAAATTCTGCTATTAAAAAATGTTATTAGTATTACTTGTAAAAAGCTACCTGACAAATATCGGTTAGCAAACAACGAACTATAGAAAGTCCTGCCAGTAAAATAATAAAGTCTTCCAGGATATATATTGTGATGGATTTTAATTAGCTAGTTTGTTCGAAGTCAAATTTTTTATTTTCAAAAGGATACTCGTGCATGGTATCTTGTCATGGGAGTCGGATTTCTTTTTGAATAATAATTAAGGGCAGATCTTAATACAGTTAACTACTTGTCCGGTTTGAAAAACTCTGCAATACTCGTAATTTATGAAAAACCTAGAACAAGAAGAATTTTTGTCAACATCTTATTATTAAGAAGATTCTACGCTAAAATGCATGCACAGGAACATGATATGAATAACATAGGACACAATTAATAGCTCAGTACGAATAAATTTTGGACCATATAAAGAAGATGCAGTAAAATTGAAGAAGTTATTTTGGAGGGGCGAATCTTGAATTTTGTGTTTTAAGTGTCTGTGTAATCGGGGCAGTTTAGGAAGTGGGGCTGTGAAATTATAAACATTTTTAAATTAATTATTTTATATGTCAAAATTTTATTATTATGTTTGATATTTTTAAATCTTGTTGGTTGCCTAGTTGTTGTTTATAAAAAAAATAATAATAACAAGTTAATAAAAAATTTTGATGAACTGTTAAAAGTATTACATGTATAAACGTTTTTTTTTTATTTATATTTGTACTAAAATTATACACAATTTCTGCTTTTGAGAAAAATAAACTTACGTTAAAGTTGAACCGTGTTTATTTGAAAAGAAGATATGGATTGGTTTGCATGTCAAGATTGATTTTGGTCCATAGCTGTGACAAATCCTGGGTTTTGCTGTTCTACAAACACTACACCTGCGTAGATAGAGGGACGAGTAAGAAGAAAGAGCTACTAAAGGTATTTCAATAAATGCACCAATCTGGAAATTCTGCTGAGCTTAGGGATCTATGTGAAGAACACCTCCTGTTTGTTAACTTGTTCCTGTACAATTTTGTATACGAGTTGTAGAACGATACACAAAGGTTCCACCGAGGTGCAGTTGACATTATTTTAAAACCAGCTTGAATTTAGCAATGTATTAAGGCCATTTTTGTATTAGCGTATTTGGTAGCATATTTTCAGAACGATAAGAACCTACTATCTGTGACGTAGATGTCTACATGCTCGAGCTACCGTGGTTGTTTGAATTAAATCTATTTTTGGAGGCAAATTTTTAAAAATTGTCACTTGGCGCCCAAATTACGTTTCTGTAGCAATGTCATAAATCCACTATAATTAAATTACGATTGCTGTTGCAGAGGTATAAAAATTTAATAATTTAAAATTTATTTTATTTGCTTTTGTTTCATTTTCTGCTTAGCTATTCTGATCAAGTAGATCATAACAATACATAATAAAGGGCTTCTCTAAAAATAAAAATGCCTATAAACGGATCTCTCTCTCTCTCTCTCAGCTTCAATTTCTGGATTGATTGGCAGCTTTCCATTTCCTTTAAGTCTGCGAAATTTCTCGCATCTGCGTATTTCATGACTTACTTCATGAATTGTAGACGTGGCCTTCCTCTAACTTTTTCTGCTATCACGAAACCTTCTATCTTGTGTACCATAAACGGATACGATGAGGAAAACACTATTCAACCGGTTATTGATAAATTAAAACGACTGCTTAGAGATAATAATAACAGAAATATAGCAAAGTGTAAAATATTCCGTCATAAAAAGCGCACCAGTAACACAACGCCTTGTAATAAGTCCCCCAACAGGAACCCATCAGTAAAACGACTGCTTGTAAACAATGCCAGGAAAAAAGCTCAGCTGAAAATCTGTGTGTAAATAATACTAATTGAGAATAGCAACCTGTAAAATATTCCTTCAATAAAATGCGTACTAGTAAAACAACAGCTTGTAAAAAGTCCACCGTCAAAAACCCATCAGTAGAACGACTGCTTGTAAACAATCCTACGACAATGAGTGCAACTGAAAAACGACTGTATGTAAATAATAGTACCTGACGAATAGCAGCTTGCAAAATATTCGTTCAATAAAATGCGCATTAGTAAAACAACAGTTTGTAGAAAGTCCACTAACAAAAACCCGTCTGTAAAACTACTGCTTGTAAACAATCCCACGACAAAAACTTCAACTGATAAACGACTGTGTAAATAATACTGACTGCTACTAGTAGCTTGTAAAATATTCCTTCAATAAAATGCGCACTAGTAAATCAACAATTTGTAGAAAGTCTACCAACAAAACCCATCTGTAAAACTACTGCTTGTAAACAATCCCACGAGAAAAAGTCCAACTGATAAACGATTGTATGTAAATAATAGTAACTGACGAATAGCAGCTTGTAAAATATTCCTTCAATAAAATGCGCACTAGTAAATCAACAATTTGTAGAAAGTC
>JABXWE010025883.1:0-18064 GCA_014611495.1 Limonius californicus
ACTAAATTCCAAAATTATGCTCAAAAATAATCTACAACTTTAAAATGGACCAATGACCACAGAGAAACTTATCTTTTACATCAACATATCATCTTAAATACTTTAAACTTGCTTATAACAATTTAAACAAATTACAAACCAACAAACAAAATCCAGAATCTTAATCTTTACAAAATTAGGAATCTTTTGATATAAGTTACATCAATATTTATGACAAAAAAATTACATGTGGTTAAAAATTCAAATATACCCAAATTTAAACAATTGAGCCTTAAAATTACTAGAAACAGATTTCTTAATTATTAATAAACCCACCTAAACACATTTACATCCTCCACACTGTTAACAACAAAATTAAACTTATAACCTCAAAAAATAATCTTTATACCTAACTTTCATAAATTCTAAATAAACAACACAATTTAACTATACAAAGGTACTTTAACGTTTCCTTATACAACATATAAATTATTTATAACCATAATGAAATCTTAACTCACAAATTAAACTTAATACAAACATTTTTATACAAGGACAAATACAAAATACAGTAATTTACATTTCAGGGCTCCAATATTATCCAGGACACCCCAAATTGGTCATCACTATGGAACATAGACGTCCCCATCACTATTCACAACGGAATATCCACAAACACATCACTCCGATACCAAATAAAGCACTTCGCAGCACAATCCTAAGATCGGAAACTACCTTTTATACTAATAAGGTTTACATTTATCAATTATATTAACAAATACCTGTCACATAGCATAATTTACGTAATAACCAAATTAATTAATCTCAAATTCAGATACAATCTGATTCTAACATCAACCAAACAGATATCCTTTTAAAATAATTTAAGTATTACGAAGCTAAAAAAACATAAACGAAGCATAGATATAGGATTAATACATAATTAGAGTAAATACATGGCAAATATAGATATATATTATATTATATATAGCTATGTACAACATGCTGTAATTGCGATACATTACCTATTGCTCAATTTAATAAAGCGACATTAAGTTATATTATAAGAAAATAAGTTGTTTAACCACATATAAATCCAATACGATGTAAACTAGTGTTTCCGATTTTTGATTTGCCTTCGTGTTACTTGAATCCTAGGGAGCTGAGCTGGTTGTTTTGGCGATATTCATCTTCAGAAAAACATAGAGGATACTTTCCAACCTTATCTGTACATTCTTGAGCTGTAATTTTACAAATATAAGTAAAAATGTATCATAATTTTAACAGCTTTATACTAAAATGTAAATTTGTGAATGTAATACTTTCCTATGTTTGTAGTAATGTCGTTATGTGTGTGAGGAAGCTTTTTGTTAATTTTGATTAACATTGAAGTTGTTTTAAATAATTTATTTATAATTTAATATACAATTGTCTGTACATTTTCAAATGCTTTATCATAAATATGCCGTGTAAGGTATCGAAATCTTTGAAATGTTGTAAAGAAGACATTGGTAATTTTCCTTTTGTTGTAATTTTGGTGATAAGAATGTTATTCTACTGTATTGATATTTCTAATTAATTTGGTCAATTTTAATGCTTAATCCTCATTGGATGAACCCCTTGTGAATGCTTAAAATTGTTAGTATGTATTGGGGTTGATAGACTCGCTAAAAACGATGAATTTTGTCTTGTAAAACAAGTAAGTTACACTTTGACCACCAAGCTGAACTTAGTGTTTTCAATTTAAAATAAATATGTTAACGTTTGTTTACGTATTTAAAGTATGTTTTTCCACTTACGATCGAGAATTAGTGAAAATCTTCGAAAAATTCCAATTTTATGGAAAAATAGAAAGTTGGCATCAGTCGTTCATCAATTTTTTTATCACGCATCTTCTGTTAATGGGCTGAATTTCAATTTGACTTGACAAGTTGACACAAACGTCAATGTCACTTGTGGAAAATTTGGAATCTACAAGAAATAAATAAAAATATTTAAATATAAATAAATCAATAAAAGGAAGTGTTTCGAAATATTAAAATAACGAATTAGATTATAGAAGAAAATAGAATACGGAATTTTACCTAGAAATAATTTGGAGGTTAGGACCTTAAATTGATTCATACAAGTTTACAATCAATTAATGACCCTTCTTGGGTCAGGTTCGATTAGTTCAATAAATAAATATTTTAAACTTAACAAAGATTTATTCACAAAAGGGACAGCATGACCTGCTGTACTTAACAATTATTATTGCTATATATTATACTAACTACAAACATTTATATATATTAAAAGAAATTAAGAAATAATGACATACTTACTTAATAATGCATATACCAGCAATTCTGACTCAATACTCCTAGTTACCTAGAATGTATACTAAATAATTGAGAAATTGAGTCCTCATGCTTTGTGTAACTTTCTTATTTAATTAGGTTACTACAGTGTATCCTGATTGGAAAGACGTGTTGAGAATTTACTTACGTGTCGTCGAGATTTGGATACAACAAGGAACAATTAACTGCACTAAGTTGGTCGAACAGAAACCTGGGCATATTGTTTACTGCTTTGGATCATGGAACTCATCACGTGTAAAAGGACCGGACCCGCCAAGACTGGTTGATTTACCACAGCTTTATACTAAAATGTAAATTTGTGAATGTAATACTTTCCTATGTTTGTAGTAATGTCGTTATGTGTGTGAGGAAGCTTTTTGTTAATTTTGATTAAAATTGAAGTTGTTTTAAATAATTTATTTATAATTTAATATACAATTGTCTGTACATTTTCAAATGCTTTATCATAAATATGCCGTGTAAGGTATCGAAATCTTTGAAATGTTGTAAAGAAGACATTGGTAATTTTCCTTTTGTTGTAATTTTGGTGATAAGAATGTTATTCTACTGTATTGATATTTCTAATTAATTTGGTCAATTTTAATGCTTAATCCTCATTGGATGAACCCCTTGTGAATGCTTAAAATTGTTAGTATGTATTGGGGTTGATAGACTCGCTAAAAACGATGAATTTTGTCTTGTAAAACAAGTAAGTTACACTTTGACCACCAAGCTGAACTTAGTGTTTTCAATTTAAAATAAATATGTTAACGTTTGTTTACGTATTTAAAGTATGTTTTTCCACTTACGATCGAGAATTAGTGAAAATCTTCGAAAAATTCCAATTTTATGGAAAAATAGAAAGTTGGCATCAGTCGTTCATCAATTTTTTTATCACGCATCTTCTGTTAATGGGCTGAATTTCAATTTGACTTGACAAGTTGACACAAACGTCAATGTCACTTGTGGAAAATTTGGAATCTACAAGAAATAAATAAAAATATTTAAATATAAATAAATCAATAAAAGGAAGTGTTTCGAAATATTAAAATAACGAATTAGATTATAGAAGAAAATAGAATACGGAATTTTACCTAGAAATAATTTGGAGGTTAGGACCTTAAATTGATTCATACAAGTTTACAATCAATTAATGACCCTTCTTGGGTCAGGTTCGATTAGTTCAATAAATAAATATTTTAAACTTAACAAAGATTTATTCACAAAAGGGACAGCATGACCTGCTGTACTTAACAATTATTATTGCTATATATTATACTAACTACAAACATTTATATATATTAAAAGAAATTAAGAAATAATGACATACTTACTTAATAATGCATATACCAGCAATTCTGACTCAATACTCCTAGTTACCTAGAATGTATACTAAATAATTGAGAAATTGAGTCCTCATGCTTTGTGTAACTTTCTTATTTAATTAGGTTACTACAGTGTATCCTGATTGGAAAGACGTGTTGAGAATTTACTTACGTGTCGTCGAGATTTGGATACAACAAGGAACAATTAACTGCACTAAGTTGGTCGAACAAAAACCTGGGCATATTGTTTACTGCTTTGGATCATGGAACTCATCACGTGTAAAAGGACCGGACCCGCCAAGACTGGTTGATTTACCACTTTAATATTGTTCTTTTAGATATCGAAATACAAAACAGTGCAACGTAGTGATCCCTGAAACTGATGAAATGACTACATATATACTCTGTTACTGTACAGAAGAATAATTCCAAACTGTTTGGTGTAAATTAACCATTTTCTAACCTCAACATCATTTGTCAAGTTGAAACACAGCCTTTATCTGAAAAAAATCTGCATAACCTCAACTATGAATGTTCATAATGATTACCTAATGAAGTTCCAACATTTCGATAAACTACTTGTAGAAATAATTGGTTCTGTCCCTTTAAACATACAAACTCTTCTCTGCCACAGTTAACCGCTTTTGATGATGGCGAGGACGGGAAACAGGAAGTTTTCCTCTAAAATATTTATTTGAGAAACTCAAATCTTATATACAAAACAACATCATCAATCATTATGAACATCAAACAGCAAATCCTAAATACACTGTTACGTTTGCTCTCGGAACAAATTCAATGCTCTATCATTCAGGCCACAATATTGCTTGCAGGCTGGCGATATATATTAAATTCCCTCGGCATTCGCGTCAATATGACAGTTGAGCGATAGGGTAGTTGGTACCACTGCGTATTGATTGAACAAGTCACTTAATCAAAAGCTCCTTTCCTCTACTTGCAACTTCGCCGAGTTTATAATTGCCTGCTGAGTCTGTATTACTTGAATCTAATTACATTGTAATCTTACATGAGTTATGTTCCACAGTGCAATAGCTCACTCCTACTATGACGTGCTGCAAGATAAATGAATTAAGCTTTCTGCATCGAAATTAGTGCTGTTTGAGAGTACAAAGAGTTATTATTTTAGTTATTAATGGCAGGTGATTTATTGAACAAACATACATTTCAGTTTGTTTTGGACAACCAATTAAGAAGATGTTATGAAGCGCTGCAAGTGAATTTCCAACGGCTCTTGTAATTAACCGAACCCTTTTCTATTCCCTCGAACCTACAAGCTTCTTCCTCTTCTTCTGCATCTCTGTCTAGATTGGAAAATTCAAATATTTTCAAGATTGCAACTTTATTTTTTTGCGCGTCGGTTCTATAGTTTAATGCGGTTCTCCAAAGCTAATTTATACAGGGTCAACATGTACCAGCCCAAAGTAATTAATTTTATTGCGGGGTTTTGGCGCCTGCATTTCTGTCAACGCTTAACCCTTAAGATCTGCAGTTAGTGATAATCAGCGGTCGCGCTAATTAATTCTTCCCCGTACTAGGAAGCGCGTGATAACTTTTCCTCTACAATAGCTAATCGTTTACCAACTGGAAGTGATTAGTTCCTGAAGCAATCATGATCGGCGGAGAGGTTTTCAGTAAAATTGAATTATTCAAGAATGTTAATAATGGCTAGTTCCCGTGATCGTGGAAAATAATCAAATAGCGGTAACGATTACAAAATTTAATTAGTAATAAATTAAATACTTATGTGTCGGTGCTTTTTCCACAGTACGACTCTTCACACCCTTCGGTAACTTTACTGAAGCTAATGAACACGCGCCACTGAAGTACACGGACATGTCAGTCAACGTGTTGGCGTGTCTGACATTTGCTGTCTTCTAAGTAAATTCCACGCACCGTAACTAATTATCTCACGATATAACGCGGGGTTGTTTAAAAGACTAATCCAAGCCACGTAAGTATGTTTGGCTAACCAGTTTATATTGTTGTAACAATAGTTTTACATAAGCCAAGATTTTTGGAAAAAGAATTCGGGAAAATGAACAGGCAAATTACATTTGAAATTGTTATATGGTGATAACGAGAAGCAAGCCCTAAAGATGTATCATATAACCGTGGACGAACTTTTCACGTAACTTTCTGTATATAATTACTTAAGACGAGCTCTGATATAACGAGTTCACGGATATAACGAACGTCTCCAAAGTAGATGCTTACATCTATATTTTTCACTGTAATGTAACTGAGCAAATAAAATATAAAAAAAATATTATTTGCATTTCTAGTTTTGTAACGTTCGTTTAGATTTGCCGCTTCATAGGAATTAGAGTTTTATTTTAATTGCCGTTCTTAACTCAATAACTATTTTTACTATTTTCAAAGATTAATTTATACAAATACTTTTGCGAAACTTCCGAAAGGTTCCCATTGTTCCGCTCGTTTAGTTTTTTTTTTCTCATTCGTTTATACTACCGTTCCCCCTCCGCCCCTCCCCCGAGCCGCTTTCGCATTATTTCAGGGGGGTGCGGGCGTCTTTTACATACTAGCCATTCATGCAACATGCACCCTAAACTTAACTAAGCGAAATGCGGTCGCCCCTGCTGTGATTCCAACACGATCGGCCACATTTCGCGGTGACCGCTAGGGACAACGCGTTCCCGCACTACTCCACCGAGGACCCCGCTCGTTTAGTCTGGATAATGCCGATCGAAAACAGTTCTTAGAATTCTTCGTTGGCAGAATAGCCGGATGTTCCATGCGGGAAATTTTGTTCTTGCGACATATTTCGCTATATGATGAGTGTCTCGTGATCCACCCCTACTCCTCTGAGTGAATCTGAACGCCAAAAAGCTCGTTTGGTCCGTAACAGTTTGTTATTCAAAAAATGTTGTATTACAAGCATAATTTTCCTCAGAATGATCTGCTATAGACTTCAATTCAAACAGAAGACAAATTCCTGGATTTGTCCTGGATTGAAAGTCACAATCTGTGATATTTTTTTGTTTAATACTGAGCTGCAAAAGTTTTTACCAGTATACTGGACCTTATTCTTAAATTTATCACTATTTTCTGGAATTGTAACTATTAACCCGGTGTTCTTGAATAGAACTGCAGTAGCGACGAAGTATTTCGTTCACAAAACGTTTGTAAAAGCAAAACCGAGCATTTAAGAATCAAAGCACAAACAGCAACTAACGATCAACACCAAAATACATTTATGTATGTCAAACTGCTACTAGTTTCGATGAGCATGTTAAATGGTATCATCATCGTCATCAACGAAACCTTTTCCACCCCTTGTTAGGCATCGGCCTCTTCTCGGTCACGTGTTTCTCCTTAGTACTAAGCTAGAAAAATAGGGGACCTACAGTTTAACGTCGAACCGGAACGTTTCCAGATACAGTTTTTATCATTAATATCCCACGGGTGCAAACCGGATTGGGAAATTGCGCGTGGAGGGTAGCAGCGTAACGTTTTTTACGCTGCGTACACATGCTGGGAGACGAACCCAAGTCACAATCGACGCTTTGCCCAAAAAACAAGCGTCCTGCCAAGTGAGCTACCAGAATTATCGCAGCAGTAGTAAATGTAATTATATATTTTTTCTAATTGCCTGATATTTATGTTAATTTATCTCAGATAAAACTTTAAATTCGTTATTTAATAATATTGCAGTTACCAAAATGTTAGGGCCCTCGGTGCAGTAGTACGGATACGCACTGCACTCGAGGTCCCGCGAAATTTGGTCCGATCGGTCGAGGTATCGAATCCTGACCAATATGTTAATGTACGCGCTTTAGGCATACGCCGTGAATTACCGCAGTAGCACAGTGGAAACAATGCCGCTTCCATTTTTTTTAAGTTTATTTTTATTTTCAGTGCAATGAGATTATAAGGTTTTGTTACTGTATTTACAAAAAATTACAATTAGTCTTTGAACGACTCGTTTTTTTTTAGATGGATTTGATTTCACTTAAGTTTGCATTTTTAGGTCATTTTTGAAATCATGGGTCATAGTTTCAAACAAGACGCAAAAATTCAAATTTAGGTGGAATTAAACTCAGTCTCATGTTCTCATGTTTCTTTTTTTAAGTTTTAAATATTTATCATTAAAATGCATGCAATTTGCGTGGTGATGGCCTCTTAATTTACCTTTTTGATACTTCTGTTGAAATATATCATTCTGGCATTACTTGAGTTATGAGGAATATCTGCTGTATCGTTATGTTTAATGTTTATATCATCACTTCCTTCTTACTTTGATAAATGTCAATTCTTAAATGGTTCGTTAAGTTTTCGTAATTTGAAATATGTATACGTGAAACTGTTTCTTGTCTCTGCTAGATTGTATATCCTATAAACATTCATGGCGCCTTCTGATTGTTGTTTAAATGAAACATATACCTATCTTACTATTAGATACCAAAGTTTATTGCTTGTTCGTGAAGCCAAATATATACTGAAAAACTGAATAGCAAGTTATTTCATAAAGTATCAAACTATAGTTAAATTGGTTGTTACCAAAAACCTGCGCCCAAATCTCCAAGGGGAACAACAGGACAAATTGACAAGACCAACGCGCTTTCTGGTAACAAATTTGGAAACACGGAAATATTCTACCCACGGGTAACTCGCTGCACGTATTGGTGTTTTTACCACGGCTCTCTCAGTCTGCGACACGGGGTGGGTGAAAACGATCTTCAAACTCCAATCTTCAGAGGGCGCCAGGATTCTACCACCAGTCGTCGTGCAGCGATAAGTCAGACCTACCTTACCGAATCCACATAAGGGTAAACTCTTACCACGCAGAACGAACTTCAACGGTTCCAACAAACACACAAAGAAGGAAACACGACACAATAAAACGCAACAAATTAAGTAAATACTGAAAATAAATATATTGACCAAAAGTAGGCGAACACTCTGTATATACACCGATAACCAAATAAATACAATACCATATCAATCCAATGTATATTAATACACCCTGCATATATATCCACTAAACATAAATATCAAAGATATGACCCAAAGCAATTATACAACATGTAGATAATTATATATAATTAAATCATATGAATCACACTTGGGCGAAGTCCAAGTTGCAACGTTAAAGAAACTTACAAAATCAATATAATCAATATGACACGTAAGAATTAGACAATGGGAGAATAACACAAGCATTCGAGGTGCCTCGAATGGTAGGAACCCAATTACGTTCCACAGATATGACGTTTGAAAACAAGGAGAAACAGTTTAGCGGATTTAACCCGTAATTAACTGATAAAAAAAAGAGAAATTACAGATCTATTCCAAAGCTAATAATATATAAATTTTATTTACCGCTATCCGAAGATTCCACACGCTGGGGAAAAATTATGCAAGGCCTTGTACAATACAGCGTTTAAGTACCCGGGACACATTACCGGGAATTCGAATCGCGACAAAGTACAACCCCAATCCGCATACTTTCCTCATAAAATAACTCTTAATATTGCAATGAACCAAAAATATTTCCCAAACATCTAATATTTAAAGCCGTGTCAATATACACTACGGCAGAATACGCAAAAATGAATGTGATGTCTACAGCTGACATCTAAATGTAAACAATGAATTTCCATAGACGTAACGTGATTACCTCTGCTACAACGGTTGATCATAGAATACACTGAAGTACGAAAAATCGATATAAAAAGATAGATACACTGACTGAAGGTAAGTGATCTGAATAATTCGTTACTAAATACAATGTGAACAGGAATATTACATTAACCTACAAATTTTTAATTCACACCGCTCGAACAAACAAAATAACATGAACACTATCTTCTAGGCAATTCGTGGGCAAATATCGTGGACGACCCCGCGTCCTTCAGTTAACAAAGCTCCAAGATCGAAGAGAACAAATTTATAATTGCTAACCTGTGCTTCTGTATGTGTTCTAACGGCCGAATCACAGCAATTTCCGAAGGCTAGCGTTCCCCAGGTTCACGCAGACGACTGCTTCTACAGGAATCGCCAGGTAACTCAGGAAGGACGAGTACGGCTTCCGAAACACTAAAATTCTTCTCTCGCGAAGGAACCCCGAATAAACGAAGATCGTCTACAAGGAAGCGGTCCACGGGCAGCTTCAGAAATACGGCCCCAAGTGCGTGCTTCATTACCACGGAGCCATGCGGCGACCCGTAGTTGAATGATACTGGTAACTTATTACAATCGGGTATAAAACCCTCAAGAATTTATGGAATCTCCATATTATGAAACACAATAACGCATAAACTCTCCTTTAGGGCAGGATGATTAAATTAATCCGAAATATTCAAAGATATAAATCAATCTCACCACATCACCAGCATACAGCTACACCACGCCAAAGTCCAGAAGGAAGTTCTCAAAAATTTCCGCAACAGGAAACTCCCCCGCCTCAGAATCAAAATACACACCTACACTTTCCAAAATATTTAAAATTCCCTACATGACAGGAACTAAAGAAATTTAAAATACCACAAGGTCAAGACGCGCACCAAAATCTGAAGGGTATGCAACAAAACACACACCTAACACGTACAGGAAACCTAGGAGAAAAATGTACACATAACATGGTGTCCGCCCACTTGCTCGCCACCGATTGCTCGCCTGTCGTTTGCTCGCATGTCTCTATGCTCGACAACTATTTGCTCGCCAAGCCATTACTCGCAAGACAAATGCGCGGCAAGCAATTTATTCTTAAAATGAAATATTGTCTATAGGTATTTAGTTTATATACAAACATTGCATATCGCAACTGTTGTGCTCATGGGGATAAACGAATTTACTTAAAATCTCAATACCTATTTTGTAAATAAATTAATGCTCTCTCTACACCTACGCTATCTGAAATTAAACTTAAAGGTTTTAATTACGAAGCAAAAGGTGTGCTAAATTGTTTTACCAACAGAAGGGCCTAACCAAAAGGACCCCGTTCTTCTGCGTTGGCGCTGTTACACTTAGTACTGCGGGCAAGTTGGATGTAGACCAAACGGATGGCGAGCAACTGTCTTGGCGAGCATTCATTCCAGCAAACAATCGGCATTCGAGCAATCGGTGGCCAGCAAACGGATTGCGAGCAAGTGGTGGCGAGCAAGTGGTGGTGATCAAGTGACTTACAACCGTTTATTTTACCTGTTATGCCGGATTTAATAGATTTAGTTGTTAGCCGTTATTTCACTGCTTGCTTGCTTACAACAAATTATTCTCCTTTAACAATTCATCGTTTACTTTCCACACCTACCTAGAAGAGAAATTGGCATAAAACCACGCTGATAATCACTTTACTTCTAGAAACACTTTCCCACACCCAACATATGAAAATTTGTGTAAATGCAATAATTGTTTTCACTCCATTCAGAACAATATATTCTACCATTTTTATATATATTTATAGTTGCCTGGTATAAATATCCTACTTTTTAATAAGTTTAAAAGCCTTTTGGCTAACTTTTGACTAACTTTTGACTAAACAGTTAATTAGGTTCCCCGTATATGTATTAAAGAAAAATTCTTTGATTTTGCAGTCAGTATAAAATATTAATGTATGTAATGTATTTCATTCATAAAACTATTTTTTAGTTTAAAAAGCCTTGTTATATTCCATCTGGGAAATCTTATTATAAGCAATTTCTGAATCTTTACTTTACAAACTTGATATTTCTTACGAGGCTTAAAAATATACAATATTAAATATATTATAAAATATACTAAAATATTCATAAATAAAAAGGGCAATTCAGAAGGTAAATAATAAGAAAATTGATAATGATAAAGGAAGACAGCAATAAAATTTAATAAATATAATAGAAATTCGGTATAATATATTTCTTAGGTATTAAATAAACAAGGTTAATAGTACATAACAAGGATAATAACTAATTAGTAAAATTGACTTCATCGTTCAAAATTAAAGTCTGATGGTTAAAGTTATTGTCTTTAATAGGAAAGTATCCATTCACAAACCATTTCCTAGGTGTTAATTGAGAATAGCACCCCTGCCGATTATTACATTTCGTGAAAATCCGAATAAATACCTATTATTTAATTGATTATACTGTATTATTGCTTTAACAACCAATATTTTACTTTATTGATAACATTCTGAATTCTATTCACAATAAAATCTCAAGACTAAGACGTAAATATTCTTGCTTTAAGCCTTAAACGTCTCAAAAGGAGCACAAACTTGTCCAAGACTTTTCGTAGGAGAAAACATGACTTGGTATTAGCCAAACACTAAGAGAAATCTTAAAAATATTTGTTGTACGGTAGTGATCTTTAAACATCGAATATCTTTTGTGTATAGTCTACAAATTTAAATCTTTTCTGAAAGATCTAGAAACCGCCATTTTTTTGATCCTCCTCCTGATCAGCGCATTCCTAGATGAACGTAAAACTTAGCACACCGTATAAAAATTAAGACAATAACAAAGTTTACATTTTTCTTCGGGTTAAAATATTTCCCGTCGGTGTATTTAATGAAAGTCCATGTACGTTCCATCAAATTATTGCTTTATGCCACAGCTAGATAGACAACACCAACAAATGTTTTCCTATGACACTTAGCTCTAATAAGCTACGTTGAAAATACTGGATAACACAACCGCTGAATTTTTCAGTTTGTGGCACTACACATAAAGGATATTTAACAAAGCCGTTCTTTTGCTATCTCAGAAATTATACAACACTGGAGTGCGGACATTCCAACAAAAGCCTCTTTGTGTGGGGGTAAACAGAAGTCTGCGAGGGAAAATATAATGTGGAGTCCTCGTCTGAGCAAGGCGAAGGTATTTTGTATTACAAAGAAGGTGGGTTTTTTATTCGCCGTGGAAAAGCGGCTGCTGAAAATTTTTAAAATGCAATCAAGAGTAAGTGCCTGAAAGCTTTTACGTTTCAAATTGTTACATAATATCAGTCCGCTATGTCGAGAGTGTACGTAGCGATGCATAAATAAATGAAAATATTATTAAAAGACAGGACCCTAGGTTGCTTAGCCCAAGAAATTAAATTATAACTCAGAAGAAATAACAGGGAGGCTAAATAACGTTCTCGGATAATAGGATTTTTTAAATGTGCTATATTTCGAGAGTTTAATTCTTCTTATAACCTTTAACGCAATTCCAAGAGTCTCTACAAACTGTGCTTAATTGAAAACTGCAGTCGCAGTTCTAAAATTTCAATTTGGCGGAGACGTAAATCTCAACATAACGTCATCATTATTGCTTCCCTTGTTGGTTCGCCCGCATTTTATTTTTAATTAAATTCGTTTTACGTTTAAATCCGTTGATATAATCACTTGTGGAATAAATTTTAATATTCTCAACGTCTTGTAGCGCCCTTCCAGCAAGGTTTCGAGTAGGTATCGGTGTTTTTATGAGTTTTTCCCTGTTGTAGTCGTAGACGACAAACACATCCCTAGCAATAAAACACGTCACGTTCCCCTACGTCGTTTTCCACCCTTGGGCGCAGATAAGTATTCGCTAACGAACTCTAAAATCAATAGCACAAGTGCACTTTCATAAATCCTGAACTCAGGTGCACTTTCCCAGATCACTCCTGCAAAACATAATAATCCCGAACCCTATGCATCTATTTGTGATAGCTCAGAGGGATTCGATCTGCAAATGCACTTCATATGTTAAAGTGACAAAGGAAAATGGCTCTGTCATTATTAACACTCACAAAGCTTATGACCCCTGACGTAACTGGAAAAAATATATAAGTACTATATATTACATAGGGGACAAAAGAGAAAGGCTATAAAGTTAATAGGAACTTGCTGAAAAAACAAAACGTGTAGCTTAAAATATATTTTCTTCTATAGTCACACTATAAATATTTCTATCAACCAATAATATCCAAACACCTTTGAACTTATGTTCAACTAATAAATATCATCAGCCATGCTTTTTTCGAAAATACAGCCAATATCGTAAGGATTTTTTTTTATTCTTTCAGTTTGCTTACATTCGACCTAATTGCTTGCGACACACGTTATCTATTGCGCCCATTTTTGCCATATTTGAGCAATTTTAGTAATTTGCTTGTATTGTATGTATTCAACCGAAGAGACCGTAGAAACTAAGTACATATTTGCACGAACAGCAATATACGGCTTTTAGCAAACGACTGGAAACCAATATTAGTCTGCATATGCACCGCAGGCTGTATGCTTTTGGTGTGCCAACTGAAAATGACCATGTCTGTAGGCTATTGTTAGTGGAAAGAACTTTAAATGTGGTAGTGAAGTTAATTAATAAATGTGGCAACTAGTTATCGTTCAAATTTAGTTTTGCTACATGAACGAAGGCTTTACGAGTTACCATTTACGGAACTTCTATTTACATCAGACCAGGACTTCCTTATACAGCGTTAACAATAACAGCACAAATTTAATAATAGAAGTAATTTTTTAATAATGATTGTATATATCCACATAGAAAATTTTTTTGGTTGCCCTTGAAACACATTTGCACCACTTGTATTACTCCTCATTCGACTTGAATTGCTTGTCTCCCGTATACTCTTTAAGGGGCCCAAAAACATGAGAGTTGCAAGACGATAGGTGGAAACTATAGATAAGATGGGAAACCGTAATACTCCCCATCGTAGTTATCCCAGGGCTTTTTGCATGAGGATTATCACAGAAAAAATTAAGCAATACGTGCCTTTCAGTACTGATACGGTACAAATGTAATAATAGAAGGAATTTTTTAAGAATGATAGCATAGACCGACATAAAAAATTTTTTTGGTTGCCCATGAAGCCACATTTGCATCACTTGTATCACTCCTCATCCGACTTGAATTACTTGCCTCCCATATCCTCTTTAAGGTGCCCAAAAAGATGATAGTTGGAAGACCATAGGTGGGAACTATAGTTAAGATGGGTAAGGTAATATTTCCCATCGTAGTTATTCCAGCGCTTTGTGGACGAGGATAATCATAGAAAAAATTAAGCAATACGTGTCATTCAGTACTTACACAGCACAAATTTAATAATAGATGTAATTTTTTATTAATGGTTGCATATACCGATATAGAAATTTTTTTTGGATGCCCATGAAGCCACATTTGCACCACTTGTATCACTCCTCATTCGACTTGAGTTACTTGCCTCCCATATACTCCTTAAAGGACCCAAAATGATGATAGTTGCAAGACGATAGGTGGAAACAATAGATAAGATGTGTAAGGTAATACTCGTAGTTATTCCAGCGGTTTTTGCACCAGCATTATCAGAAAAAAACTAAGCAATCAGTGTCGCTCAGTTCTCACACTGACTCTGGCGCTTAAGAAAAGTTGATTGTAATACAATTTTCAGTCTTCCGGTCAGCTAAGAAATTCATCAAAATTGAAAAATGAAAATACTAAAATACAGTAGCCATCACTTTGCTTGCTGGCGGTGTTATTTTTAATTTATTTAGTAGCGGAGAGTTTGATGCGCAATTCCATCCATATTGTTTACATTCTGGGATGTAATGGTGCATCTAAGACAAGTCTTCGACCATCATACGTTCAAAGAAATCATCTCCTTCAGTGTTGAAGAAGTTCTTATGCAATTTCAACCCATTTCTGCCTTTAGGAACCAACCGCGGGCTATATTTGTTAAATTTAATATGTTCAGCGGCGCTGACACAGGTGGTCAAATAATATCCAATCTTAATTCCGCAGATGACACTCTACGTCTTGCAAACTCTGAAAATGGAGGTTAAAGCTTACTTTTGAAATTAGAAAAAGTCAGCAAACATTATAATAAAACCAAAGTTATCGTGGTGTAGGGTAGGTTTCAAGAATTTCACCGTGTCCGTAAATTCCTTGAACCCACTGAATGCGTTACTCCTACAACCAGATTTTCGGTACGAACAATGGAAGCAGCTTTCTCCAAGATGATGTCACATCCGCTGGAAATGCAAGAGGGGTTTAAAAGCGCATCCCAACAATACCAAGACCATCACTCTTCCACCGCCACTGTTACAGAGAGGTCGATGGTATTCTAGTTCCAATTCAAGTAGTGCATATTTCGTTATTATTATTTTGTGTTGCCATTGTTTAATTCGTTTATCATTAAATCTTTAATTATACGCACAGTATATATTTATTCAGCGCAGCTAACGCTAGAATGGTTTATAGAGCAAAAAGAATTAAACCAGGTTTGCTACGAATTGGAGGATGCGACCTAGTAAATAGATAAAATTATGTATCTTGAGACACCGGCAATCAATAACGGCAAGTGTGATCAAAAATAAAGCAGTGAATACAATAAGTCAAGTAAATTATATCTGGAAAGAAATGTGGATCTTATGAGTCTCAGGGCAGTAGAAAGTAATGCCTTTTGTGTTGTGGCTATGGAGACGAATGCTCACAATACCACAGACTGAATGTATCTGTGCTTTAAAAGATTTGCGCCCACAACGACAAAGCAATACTGTATTCAGCTGTATTCTTAAATTCTTTGGACAGATAATACATAAAGAAGCATGGGGAAATTTGTAGTGTAAGCGAAACTGAAGACAAGAGCAGAGACCTCATATTGCGACAAAGATGGACTGATGCCACCATGCTTCTAGGAACCGATGTGGAACAGATAATATGAGAGAGACCAACTCCCAACAGCTATAGATGACGCAGTCCACTAAAAAATACAACCACGATGGTCGATTTATAAAAATTTAAAAGTTTCACTACATATATGTGAAGACCTTCAGGGCAAATGAGAGCGAATGTGTTTGTGAATTAAAATCTAAACGCTACGTACACTAATCTTAACTATTTCGGCCAATCCGTAAGCTCATCAACTCGTCGGACATTCATTTCTCTGTATATTGTAAAGGGTGTCTCATACAACTATCATCAAGACAACAATCAAGATAGAGAAACCCAAGATATAGGAAGACCCGGAACAGCCCATAAATTCTTATCCATGAAGAAGACAACGAGAGCAACGACTGCGCTTCTTAAGGAAATTCTTCCCAAAATATAATCAGAAATATCTCTAAAAGTATTTGTTTTTCAACATCTGCCTTATAATATATTAGAAACAAAGGGAACAAGTCGCCGCTGTGCAAATTACGAAAATATTAGAACATTTCGACTACATCTTTAGAATTATTCGAATTTAAATTATTGGAGGTCATACCAAAAGAGCTTGCATATTGCTGACAAACTTCTTAAAGTAATTATTATACCTGAATTTTGTGGAAGGTGAAAAGTTTCGGACTGTTTCGTTTTGACTGGAATCAATAAAAAAATATTTTAACAGTTGTTAGCCAAACCGCTGCTATAATATTTGATTATTCTATTCAATTATACAGCCTGTTTCAGAGTAAGCGCCTTATTTTTTTTTAGCCACACTATGGGTACTACTTTCAAAATATTTGGCAGTAATATCTTTCAAGACATTCTCTACACGATGGTGATATCAGATTTTCAATTGGACGAATTATTTCAAAATGGCGACTTTCAACTTTTTTTTCTAAATGGAATACCATCATTTTTTTTTATTATTGAGATCCTAAAAACATTCTTTTTACGATAGTATTTCGTTTTTCTTAAAAATTCATTTCTTTCCCTATCAAAAAGCAAACTAACATTTTAATCTAGTAGCGCATAAATGTTTTACACTCGATGTTATTTTTGTCCAATATCAAGTAGCGGGAACTGTGGATTATAAGAAACCGGTACATGCAAACCCACCTGCTTGCAATGACGACAACGAAAACCAGGTAATGCTACACATTATTGAGAATCCCCATGTCAATACTAGGGAGATTGCAAATTTGGTTGGAATATCGCATACTTCGGTCTGGAGGATAATAAAAAAAATTCACCCATTCAAAATGATTCTTTACCAAGAATTAACCGCTAATGATTTTCTGTTAAGAATTAATTTTGCACAGTGGGGTTTGCAACAGATAGGACAAAATGGAAACTTTTTTAACAACATTTTATTTTCGGACGAAGCAAGTTTTCGAAATAATGCTGTTGTTGTAAGACATAACATGCAGTATTACGATAATGTAAATCCACACTGGACCCGTGAGCGACGTTGTCAACATCGATGGAGTTTAAACGTGTGGTGCGGAATTATAGGACAGCACATTGTTGGGCCAATATTTATTAATAGACTAAATGGAGAGAATTACCTCAATTTATTAGTAAATGAAATTCAAAATCATCTAAATGAACTCCCACAAAATATCAGAAATAATTTGTGGTGGCAGCAAGATGGCGCTCCAGCACATTATGCCCTTCCAGTTAGGGAGTTTTTAAATAATCGATACGAGAACCGTTGGATTGGTCGTGGAGGACCAGTTGGTTGGCCACCTAGGTCACCTGATATGACACCACTGGACTTTTTTCTCTGGGGGTA
>JABXWE010025884.1:0-36640 GCA_014611495.1 Limonius californicus
CCTATCACCTATACCTATCATATTCCCATCATATTCATAAACCTTTCCTATCATATCCCTATCACCTTCACCTATAATATTACCATCATATTCATTTACCTTCCCTATCCTATTCCTATCGTCTTTTTCTAACTTTTCTATCCTATTACCATCATATTCATAAACCTTACCTATCATATTCCTATCACCTTTACCTATCCTATCCTATACCTTTCATCTTTTTCTAACTTTTCTATACTATTCCCACTATCCTTATCAAACTTCTCACCTAATTTCTGTTCCATTTCATTCTTCTGTCTGGCTTCTAACCGTTTGGTATTTAATTCAATTCTGTTCAAGTTTTTCCTCATCTCATTATTATCGTCCAATTTTTGTTCAATCCTAACACTCATCGCATTTCTTCTTTTATCTCATCCCTCATTGCTTTCATCTCGTTGTTATTCGCACCTATTTCTTCCTTTATTACTTCACTCATTACTTTCATCTCGTTGTTATTCGCATCCATTTCTTCCATCATCTCATCCCCCATTGCTTTCATATCCTCTTCCAAATTTTTACTCATCTTGTTGTTATTCGCACTCATGTGTTTGTTGCTCGCACCCAATTCTACCTTTATTTCTTCGCTCATTATTTTCATTCGTGCTTCATTGTTATAGTCCATCCTCTCAAGCCACTTCATCAACTTCTTCCTGGAAAACTCCATCTTTCCGGTTTCTTTCTTACTGCTTTTTCTTCTACCTCCTTCTCTTCTTCAAATAACACCTGCTTCTTCTCCACACCTATTCCACTTATCTCTCTCTTCCTCTCATCTGCTACATCCCTCTCCTTCTGTTTCTCTTCCAAGATTCTGTTCTCCTTCTCCATTCCCTTTTTACCTTCCTTAGTCTTCACAGTTTCTTCCGACCTTTCCATTTTTTTTGCGCGTACAAAACAAATTCCAACCCCTTCACTAACAAATACTGCTTAAGATACAAGCTGTCAGCCCTTACGTTGCCTATACAATATGGTGCTGTTAATTATGAAGCAAAAAACAACGACCAGACACAAGAAATCATCATGAACATTATTATGGCCGGAACAGCGTTTAACCTTCCAGTTTCAAAGAGAATGATAATTTAAAATTTACAAATATTTTACATCATATTTTTCACTTCTAAGTGAGATTTCGCCACTTTTCACTTACACCTGTGCATTTTTCTTGACTGGGAATTAAGCTTGGACTGTTAGCTTTCGAAAACAATGAAGTTCATAAAAATTAGACAAGAAACAAAGGAGATATTTAAATGTTAGTGAATTGATGTAAAAACACGTCGAAGCGCCGAAGTAAAACAATTACTAGGTGTTTTAGGGGTTAAATAACCTCAGTTGTACTTAGTTAAAGTTTTTCCCACATATTTGAAATCAACCTGTATAACCTTTTAATGGATCCATTATATATAATAATAACAATAATAACATAACAACAATTATAATTAATAATAACAATTAACTCTTCAAAATGTGCTAATACAGTTTTTACACTAAAGCGTATCGAAGAAGTACCTAACATATCAATCAGCGGTGTAGAAATATCCTGGACTGACAAAGATCAAAGTGTTAAGTTCCTAGGATTGCTATTAGACACACGACTGACTTGGAGCGCGCATATAAACAAAAAACTAAATGAAAGATACGCGAGGCTAACTCAACTCTTCCCTTTAATTAACAGGAAGTCTACTCTACGAACGGAATGTGCGTTACTCTTGTACAAAGCCTTACTAAGATCTCTTATAACTTATGCTTGTCCCGTTTGGAGTACAGCCTCAGATACCAACATAAAAAAAATCCAGGTATTTCAAAACAAGGTACTCAGAATGGCACTAGACGCTCCACGGTTTGTCACCAATACTCAAATCCATAATGAACTAGGAATTGAACCAGTAAAGTTATTTATACAAAGAGCCACCCAAAAGTTCTTCGACAACATAAATCTTTGTGAAAGTGCAGTGTACCATCAGCTTGGTCTTCGTTACATACACACAAGCCTTAAAAGGAAACTACCCCAAGTTATATTAGGCAATATTTAACTAGTATAATTTATACAATCTTAGGAGTTATATTTAGTTGCCTCTAAGCTAAACTAATAAAGTTACAGAAATGTAATTAATATCTAAACCATGTATAACAATACTAATTGTTGATCTCGTTAATTCTTAAATAAAAAAAATTCCCTATTTGTCAGCAATATTACAAATCGGCAACAATATAACACAGAAACGTGAAGTAAATCTTAAGTGCTTAACAATTCAATATTTAAAATAATGTAACAAAGTGTTTGAAAGGCGATGGAATTTTATTTTTATTGGGCTGTGTTATCGGAACGCATAGCTTTGAGCAATTTTGAGAATAAATCTATATTTAAGTGCACTTAAATACAATACAACATGCTTTGAATCCCTTACAGTGAGTACCTCACCTTGCAAGAATTCACCATGAGATCACTTTGATTCTGCCATCCAGTTCATGGTGCATCTGCACCCAAGGAGATAAGTTTCTATGAAATTGTGTATTCCGACATCAGTATAAAAGTAAGATGAGTTAGTAACTCCAATACTAACTGGTTGTGATATTTCGGTAGCTTAATTGTTAATTGGAGTTTTAATTTTGCTGTGTTTGATTAGTTGCATCAAGTATCAGTAAAAGGATTATATTCTCTATAGAAATAGCTGCTAATACATCATTTCATGTACAATATACAGGGAATTTTTCTTTCTAGTATACATTGCCTATGTATACTTTCAAAAAGAACGCGTCAATTACGCCTATTATGTAGGCAACCAACTATACAGACAACTAAAGCATGCGGTGACCAAAACAATTAAATTAATTCAAGTTAAAAAATAAAATTAATCTTTATTTGGTGTGTTCTTGCGTTTTTTATACAACCATGTACAGTCAAGACGAAAAAGTGGAAATTCTGATGTGGTATCAGAATGGTAACAGCTTAAGAACTGTGAGATACTTATTTTCACTAAAATATCCAGAAAGACCTATTCCTTGTATTCGAACCATACAAACAATTTGTTATGTTCATTTAAAATTTGCTGTTCTGTAGGAGTTAATTCCGTAATTTGATTGCCGTTCCATAGGAATTATAACGTTATTTTAATTGCAGTTTTATTTTGAACGCAGTTTTGGTTGTTGTCTGCGTCTTTCTAAGTTTGGTTATGTTGACGGTTCCTTTTGTGTCGAAGTTGCCGATTCTTGTTTTTCTCGCGCGCGAACTTAAGCACTTCCGAAACTCAAGTGTCCCTTATTCTAGAACTTTTACATAACATTTCGAAATATGGTGCAATATTTTTGGGGGAAAGTTCAGACTCCCGTTGCGAGAGCAGGCAGTCTTAGACCTTCGCTGATCTCCGATCGCTCGATCCCATCCACGGGGACCGTAATTAAGTTAAGTGCTGCAGGGGCGGCTTTTGGGTTTTTTTCGAGGAGTTTCCGTTGTGTGAATTCCGCCTCGATGTTTTACCAAGGGGTACAAACAGACCATCGACTACTGTCGGATAAAGAAAAAAACACTGGATTCAATCCCATTAAAAGCAATTCGTTTTCGTTCGGCGGATTAATTTCGAAGCCCAGCGCCTGTCCCTTTGCTGCTACTGTCGTTCAATGTATTTCCCTGAATCTGGAAATCGCCCTTATATTGTGCTTATCTCGTTCTAATCCATTCATCGGAAGTTAAGGTAAAAACAGACTAGTTTTTTTTTGAGTGTGGTGAAAAGAAACATACGCGCAAAATTTGACCTAATTAAACTTTGTTTGGTTGGAACAAAAAGCGGATTGTTTTTATTTGCACTAATATTTGTAAAAAGTAATTTTGTTTATATTGTATGATGCCTGTAACCCCGACGCCTTTGGCCACCCAGCTATTTGAATAAAGTAAATATCGTGGTCCAAAGGCGGCGAGCTTCGTTTTCCGAACGTTCGAGAATTTGTTGTAAATCTATAAAAACACAGTTGAGTGTCCTTTATTTTGTAGTTATGTCCTATACCGCCATTTTAATAATTTCATTATATGTGTTTTAAAATTTACTGCCTCTTTTATTACTGTGTACTCTGTATTTGTTTGTGTACGAATTTTTCAAGCTTAAATATATAGGAGGAGGCACAATAAAGGTAAGTTCCGTTCCCGTAAGCTGTTGGCTTCTCGGCCTTCCACGAGGACCTACAATCAGCTGGATTTGGAAGGTGGCGCCCACAAATTTTGACTTACCCTGTACACAACTAAAGATTTCCCCCCGTAAGCGATTTTCACGAACTCCCCCTACTCCTCTGAGCTAAGCTGTAGGGCTTTTTCCCTCTCTGGTTACGGGTCGTCGAAAAAGTACGATTGGCCCGTAACAAATTGTTAGAAAATTTAAATCAGAGAGATGTGTAATAAATTTCCATAAAATAAGAACTAAAAGTAATCACATTTTAACCGAAGAAATGAAATTAAATATTTTATGCTACGTTGAAGAAATCATAATTAACATTTATAACAAAAAACAATAATTCAAAAAAGTCTGCGATGGCCGGGAATCGAAACCGGATCAACTGCTTGGAAGGCAACTATGCTGACCAGTACACCGCCTTGCCGCTGATGTATTTGTGTTGTACAAAGGAAGTACAATGTTCACAGTCCTTACAGAAACATCACCCTGTCTATTTTTGTATTTACCAAATAAGTCATTATTTGCGTCTTATATACAGGGTGAAATACTTATTTAATATTAACACTGCATCAACATAACCTTCGTACTTGAATAATCACAACTATAGTGACGTTTGCTTCTGATTTTTAGTTGTCGGTATAGTTTGTTGCTTGCACAATAGGCGTAATTGGCGCGTGCTTTTTAAAAGTATACATAGGCAATGCATACTAAAAAGAAAAATTCCCTGTATGTATAATAAAATGTATTTGCGATTAGTTGCATATAATATAAGCCAAAGCAAAATATGTTTTTTATAGAAATGCAGTCTTTCTTATTCAATACATCTCATCCCTAAGGATTTCAAATTTCCAATACAGATATATCTAAAGAATTTTCAAATATCTTTTGGATATACCCTCATGGGCATACTAAAAGAAAGTAGAATATTTTTGGCTTTCTAGCGGTTACAATTTTAATCTGTTGAAGGTAATCCTGAATTTTAAAGCTGTTTGGTTGCAGGCAGCTACATCTTCATTTCTATTGGATACCTAGTGTACTTTCTTGTTTGCCCGGCTTAGTTTCTAAATACTTAATATAGGAGTAGTTGGGCAGTAGATAAGAGCTTGTAAATCCAGAATTAGGGTCAAGTAGGGACTAGCACAACTCAAAACTATCTAACCGAGACTTACGCGACATTTCTAAAATCTCATAATCCTTGTAATGTCTGAACAAGGTACGTAATGCAATGCAAATGCGGCCGCATCGCAATAAAACTGCACTTGCAATTGCACACCGCGTTCTCTCACCGGCCGTTACAGGAATTACAGCAAGGAATTTAAATCGGGCATATCTAGCACTCCAATAATTTCTATAAATATATTTTCCGGCGACATTCGAGTCCGGAAAACTTAATTCGGTTTAGCGCTGGCTGTATTGATTGCATGATGGGATTTTCAGCGTGCTGCATGCATTTTTATGTGGCCACGCGAAAAGCCCTTTTGGGCTCCTGGATGTTCAATAGCCTGGCTCGTTTTTACACTTCCAGGCTTCTACTAAATGTAGGGATTTCCCAGGATTTAAACGTAATGCACGTTAGTTTAGATCGGATTTAATCGAGTGTAAATTAAAAATATTTTTGTGAAAAATCTCCTTCCCACACGCTCTGTTTGTCCCAAAAGTTCGGATTTATACCTGCTTCGCAAAAATCCCGTGGGTAGTAAATTATTTGTCTTCTTTTCCCCAAGAAGTTCTTTCTGGAGTTCAAGATTCGAGAACTTTCAAATACATAACTATAACATTAGAGGGCAAACGACGGGCTAGGTTATAACTGCCTAAATAATTCAGGAAATATGCGGTATACATCCGGGTGTACATTTTATTACTCTGGAAACTGGATACAGTAATGGCCAAAAGATCTAAAATAGAATCCTCGGGAGTATAGTTATATGCTACGACCACAGAATTCAGGGATACGGGCGCGATGCCGAGAAATAGGGGAATTGGAGCCGGGGGAAATAGCTTATGGATAAGGAATAGTGAGGACACCCCAGATAACCCTTCAGGTACCCTCTTCGAGACTGTAAAGGGCCCCGGATTATTATTGGAAATATATGTGTCGGAGGCGGCAAAAATACAAAATGGAACTGCAGGAAATCTACTGGTCTCTGATAACGTAAAATACTTCCTTTTCTGCTGTATTTTTATCTAATGTCGACCATTTCCTCGCCATAAACGTAATGTTTCGTCACTGTAGCATAGCTTACGACTAACAACAAGCTGCTGTTTCACTGTTTGCAAACTGATAACTAGACTTCTGTATTAAATAATATTTTAGGAAGATTTTCTGCCAGCTGATGCAACACTGAGAAAAATAGGTACTAAGAAAAGTTGAATTTGAAATATTTTTTAAGTGTACAGTCACATCGTTGGACATACGTGCAATATTTTGCTGTGCTTGTTTATACAGGGCAATTCTAAACGTTGCGAAATTTTTGTACTACACACATGATCAAAATTATTGCATATCTGTGAATCGCCACGAATTAAACTTTTTAATGAGATTGTGTGCTGTAATCGGAATCGACTTTATTAGTATCGACTAGATTAATCGAAAACGGCTCATCTGTGTTAAATAGATTGGGTTTTTTAAAGAGTTTTTATTCCAAAGACTAATACAAAATTCAACTAAAAACAGGAACACAACAATAAACGCTAATTTTAATACATTAGTAGTCGGTATTTCCTCCTCGGGCACGAAGACACACATTTATGCGGTTTTCCATACTTTCAATGAGATGGTCAATGTTTCTTTGAGGAATAGCGTCCCACTCTTCCCGAGCAGCAATTTTCAATTCTCTTAAAGTTAAAGGAGGATTATTTCGATTTCTAATACGGGCTTTTAACATGCCCCAAGCATGTTCAATAGGGTTCATGTCGGGAGAATATGCTGCCCACCACAACCTTGTGATACCCTGTTCTTGAAGGTATTGCTCAACGGCAAGAGTACGATGGGGCGTCGCATTGTCATCCATAAATACGAAATCTTCGCCCACTCTACCTAGAAATGGACGTACAACAGGAGCAAGAATCTCTCTAATGTAAAGGTTTCCTGTGATTCTCCCTTCAATGGCCACCAGTGGCGTACTAGCACCGCGCATTATACCGGCCCAAAACATTACGCTACCACCTTGGAATGGAAGACGAGACTGGGCTGTGGACAAGCGTGCTTGCCTCCCTGGACCTCTCCAAACTCTTATACGTTTTGAATCACTTAGCAAGTCAATTCTGGTTTCATCAGAAAACATTACCATATTCCAATTTGGTGCCCTTGCTGTCATTTCTTGGGCCCAACGCAAACGAGTGGTTCTGTGTTGACGAGTCAATCTAGGCACATAGAGAGGCCTACGAAGATGCAAATTGTTGGATTTCAGACGCCTGTGGATTGTGTGCCTGGAAATATTTATTCCTTCCATTCTTCGGAATTCTCGTTGCAGAGCACTACATGACAATGTGCAATTT
Source organism: Limonius californicus (assembly GCA_014611495.1). Taxonomy (NCBI): domain Eukaryota; kingdom Metazoa; phylum Arthropoda; class Insecta; order Coleoptera; family Elateridae; genus Limonius; species Limonius californicus. The sequence goes on from JABXWE010025884.1 coordinate 7,695, forward strand.
CTTTCTACCCTTTCCTGGCCTATCTTTAACGTCATCAGTCTCCCTGAATTTTCTAAAAATTCTGGAGACATCACTCTGTGATACTTCTACAGTTTCCGCAACTTCTCTTTGTGTCAGCCCATTCTGCAAGAGGGTCACTATTCTCACTCTGTTGAAGTATGTAATCGTGTTTCGTACCATTATGTTAATTATGCAGCGCAAAAAATCACAAAATTAACTTATTTACTAAGTTGATTGCTTGTCAATTTTAGTTGCTTAGTAAACATTCGTGTCTTTTGTTTTATATTTTGGATATCTTGTTGTAATAAACTTTTAAATACCCAACCTATTCATTTATGGGATAAATTAATGAAAAAACATGGTTCATTGCCTGCAAATGCGATATGCAATAATTTTGATCATGTGTGTATGTATAGCTGATGTTACTTAACCCCTTAATCACTTAGTAATTGTTCTTAACATTGAAGCCACAAAAACATAACGTTTGAAAAAAAACGGGGAATGTTGCTTTACTTGCACCCACCCGTAATGAAGATGATCTCCCTTTCACATGAAAAAAACGTATTACAATATTATTATTACACATTGAAACAATACAAAGGGCACACTTCAAACATAAAGTTCCTCGCAGAAAAACTTTGGACTGAGTACCTATCTTCGTATTCGTAAAATCGTTTGACAAGGTAATTAAACCAAATATTATTCAGATGTTCAAATATACCAATGAATCCGTAAATACGTTGCATCTTTATATTTATTTTTTAAATTGTTAACTCCAAACTTGCTTCACTTTTCAAATTGTTGATTAGATGCTATTTATTTGTTTTGTTTTAATTTATTTTAAATTAAATTTGATTGCTGTTCCAGTTGTAGTTCTAGAATATGATGCGAATATCTTCCAAATAATTAACAAGTTTTATACCCCTGTCCAACTTGTAGACGATTCCTAACCTTGAAGTTTCTTGACGTGTTAAACGTCAAACGCAGATACAAACGAAACATGTCGAAAAAATGCAACCAAAGTCTTCTGATGCTACTTTGATACTCCGCCCCAAATTCTTGATTTTTGGGTAATTTACCGAATTCCATCCATTTCTCACACAGATAAATAACAAATAATGCTGATTTGAACCGTAACACTTATTAACATAGTTTTATTCAAACAGGATATAATAAACACGCAAAATTACAATTTTAATAGACTTCCCAAACGAGCGTCTGTTCATGTTGAGATTTTCATGCCAAGTCTCCGTTGTTTTTTCTCTTTTTTTTCCAACACATACCTAACCATGGCAGCATCATAATACAAACAAAAATAAGTACATTTTACAAAAAACATGTGACTTCCTCAACCAATGGGAAATCAGAATGGACATACACAAATTAACCAAATCCTAAATATTTAAGTAACTTCTTGAAAATATTACTTACATCAAAATTGAATTTATAGCCATATTCTTAATTTAAAAAGAAATGTTTTGATACCTCACACGGCCGAGCACTTATTGTTTTTAACAAAATTGATATTCATTGTATTCATGCATTCATAAATACAAATTACCTTAAATTAATAATATTGCAACTAATAATTATCAAAATCATATTAAAATGTTCTTCACTCCTAAATTCAAATATTACGCAGAAAACACATACAATTGGAAGGTTCATTTTCCTCCAAAATTACATGTTAGTTGACAGTTTTCGAACATGAAACACAAATCTCATATCTTATTGTTTTCCAGGTGAAAATGTCACACTCAAGTTTGATAAATACCTCTAATAGCTTCATACAGTTATTACGACTGCGAGCAGGCAAAACGAAACAGAAAAATCAAAGGCTAGACACCAGATCAACCCAAACAAAATCAACGGAGATGACAAACACTAATTGAACATGACCTTTACTTGGTTTTAACAATTTATGATTTAGAGCATTAAATAGCTTTAGGTTGTTTAAATAAATTAATTTTCTATGATATTATCTAAATCAAGGTTCATATATCACAGCAATATATATATACATTCAATTTTAGGTTATGGTCTATTTAAAGTAGGAATTTTACTTCAGCAAACTTTTAATGACATAGACCCAAAGAAAAAAAAAGCTGTCTTCATTATGTAAGCTATACAGGGTGGCTCAAAATTAACTACTCAGTACTATACCCATCATCAACATCATAATCGTGATCCTCGTTTATATCGCTTGCGCAGTGTCGAGGCGGTGAGAGGCAAAGCTAAGCCAGTGTGTGCCACGCATTTGTATAGGTGCCTTGTGTGTGGATGTTTTCGTTAATGGTCTTGTTACTACTCTAATGCGACCGTAATACGAGGAGTACCATTAATTTGATCTCCAATGGCAAATTGAGACCGGGACCCAGTACCGATCACCCAGGGAATTAGAAAAGTTTCCTACCTCTGAAGTGATTCGAACCGCGAAGCGTTCGGATTATTACATCCAAAGCCTGGCTGTCTTACGACCGAGCCTCCCCAGCCTTTCAGTACTACACCCTGCGGAAGAACATTAAAAAAAATTACTAGCGCTTTCTTAATAAACTTATGGTCTAAACAGCTTCGTTACGAAGTAACAGCTCCCTAAATGGGGTACCATGAAGACGATTACTTATAACTATTTTCAAAATTTCTATTTTTGGTGCTTACTCTCTTAGCATACCCACACCTTCTAGTATAACTTAGGATCAGATATTTCTATTTGTCGACGTAGTTTTACAGGTTCGCTTCGGGGTGACTTTACCCAGACGCGGCGCGTGAGGTGAGGCGGTCGCCTCAGGCGGCACTTTCAAAAGGGTGGCATTTTCGGATAACGTACTGAAAGAAAATTTTTATATATTACGCTGTAGAACAGCTTAATAAAATTGTAGGAATAAAACTGTTTAAAATACTTCATTTTTTTTGGGCCGGCTAAGCATAATAAGCTGCCGATACACCTCATCGGGGCACCAATCTGTCAGGGGCGCCTCGTGCAATTTGATATAAATGATAAAGTTCATAATCAGTATGAAGCCTTTCTTAATTATATAGTGATTATTTGTGTAAATTCTACGAAGAAAAGATTTTTCCAAATCAGAAGATCGCAATAAATTAATAATGGTGAGACGCTACACCCCTTGAATAGGTTTGGCTTGCAAAGCGGATGGTTAGAGCTCCCGTATCCTTGCTCTCACACCCAGTTGTTGAGTGTCAAAGCATAACCCGTGGTGATGTGGTGAGCATCACGCAGTTGAATTTCGCATTTTTACCCCTTGTTTGTCAGGACTTGCACAAGGGATTGCTGGTTAATAACCATTCTGATATAGAGGCGTTCAATTTATTCAATGAACTTCTAATACAGCAATATTTAAAAAAGAGAATGTCGTCACTATTATCACTAACTTATACTGACAAATTATTTTAATAGAAAAATTTCCAAATGTTCTTATGTCATTGTAAATTGGCACCTTGTTTTGTTTTTTAATAATTTTTTAAAACTTTATTTATTAAGTCTTTGTATTTATGTGAACATAGTTATCGTTTTCTGCCTGTGATAAATAATCGCATATACTAAATTTTTCGCAGTATTTTATTTGACGTCTATTGCCACATATCTATATAAAATTTTTATTTTCTTGTCAATATTCCCTGCGAAATAAAAGGGCATTAACCTGGCCCTGATTTTACCCCTTATTTTCTTAACGAACGCCATTTTAGAACTTATACGTGTCATTCAGATGCAATGTAAAAATGCAAAAATATATTCCTCTTGTTTCTTTTTGATAGGAGTTACCGTTATTAGGGACCTCGGTGGTCTAGTGCGAGAACGCATTGGCCACTCGAGGTCAAAGCAATTTTTTTTTAATTTTACATAGTATTAGCAATCAGAATACATATGATATTCTATAAGCTAATTTGATATATTCACAAATGGCATGATTAGGGTCCCTCCAGTGAGGGGTCCTCTTTAGTGGTAATCAGCGGGCCAACGTCTTTTGAGTCTCCTGGTGATGTGGGAGCTCGTTTAACAGAGGATTGTAGTGAGCTGTAATTTTTTCGACATGTTTTAGTGTTCTATCTTGTATAACTTCTGTTAATAGCGGAATGCTGAGATCTTCGTGCAGCATTTGGTTTGTTATGTACCACGGCGCATTGGTTATTGTTCTTGGGATTTTTGATTGGCTTCTTTGTATAATGGCGATGTTTGATTTGTTGGCACAGCCCCAAAGTTCCACTCCATAGGTCCATATGGGCTTGATGATGGTTTTACATATCAGAAGCTTGTTGTCCAAAGATAGGGGTGATTTACGTCGAATTAACCAATACTGGTTTTTATACCTTAGTTCTATTTGTTTCTTTTTTTTGTTAATATGTTCCCGCCAGGTGACTTTGTTGTCTAAGTGTAGCCCCAAGTATTTCATAGTGGTGGACTGCGGTATCTCAATGTTATTTAGGTAAATTGGAGGACACTGCTCTTTTCGCAAGGTGAATGTCACATATCGTGATTTCGATTCGTTAACCTTTGTTTTCCACTTCTTGAGCCAGTCTTCAAGCTTATTTAGGTGGTTTGGTTGGGAGATCAGAAGTGTATACTAGGTATAAGAAAGGTCCCAGGACGCTTCCCTGAGGTACTCCTGAGTGTATTGGGAATAGTGCTGAGACTTGTTCTTGGGCTCTCGTTCTGAATCGTCGGTTGGTTAGATAGGATTCGAGTAATTTGTGAAATTGGGGTGATAGGTTTGTTGTACTTTTTGTATGAGTCCATTGTGCCAAACCTTATCGAAGGCCTGGCTTACGTCGATCAGAGTGGCTGTGCAGTAGGCTTTTTCCTCTAAGGCAGTGTTTATTATATGAGTGATTCGGTGGCACTGTTGGATTGTTGAGTGGGAAAATGCGGTCGCTACGTTGGGGCGATCGAATCCCGACTGGGGCGACCACATTTTCTTAGTTAAGTTTAGGGTGCATGTTGCATGAATATTTAGTATGTAAGGGACGCCCGCACCCTCCTGAAGTAATGCGAAAGCGGTTCCGGGGGGGGGGACGGTAGTATGAATGAGTGAGAAAATAAATAAAAATAAGGAGTTACCGTTATCGAGATATTTCACTTCTAAGGTTTCGGTTTTAAGCTTTGATAGAGAAAATACTTTTTAAGTGATCCACGAAATTATACACAGTTTTTGATTGTCAGTGTGACGTCTTGCAAACGATATACTGCCGCTTTTTTCGCGTCTAAAAAACTTTTTTAAGGTACCCCCTCTAAGAGGCTATAACTTCTTAACGAAACCATTTAGAGCATAAGCGTGTTAAGAAAATCCTAATTCTTGAAAAAATAATCCAGAGAAGTATCTACGGACGATGTGAAGAACAAATGTCTAACACACAATTCGGCTTCAGAAATGCAGTAGGTACCAGAGAAGCTCTATTCTGCATACAAGTATTGATACAAAGATGCCGAGACGTCAATTAGGAAGTATTCCTATGCTTTATAGAGTATCAGAAGGCCTTCGACACAGTGAAACATGACAAGATGATCGAAATTCTAAAGCGAATCGGACTAGATGACAAAGACATCAGGATTATAAGAAACTTATATTGGAACCAGTCCGCCGACATAATGGTAGAGGAAGAAAAATCAGAATCAATCTCAATTCAAAGAGGAGTGCGTCAAGGTTGCGTCCTATCACCAACCCTTTTTAACTTATACTCGGAAGAGATTTTTAATGAAGTATTAGAAGGAGGTAATGAAGGAATATTGGTTAATGGGGAACGCATAAATAACATCTCTTATGCAGATGATACTGTAATACTTACAGACAGCCCGGAAGATCTACAGCAAATAATGAATAGAGTGGCAACCGTTAGCGACAGATACGGTCTTAAACTAAACAAAAAAAAGACAAAATGCATGATGATCAGTAAGAACAACACGGCACCGATAAACTTAATAGTAGAAAATAGCAGAATAGCGCAAGTACAAAAATATACATACTTAGGTAGTACAATTAACGAACAATGGGATCACTCAGTAGAAATCAAATGTCGTATCGAGAAAGCTAGAGCAGCATTCAACAAATTAGGCCCAATATTAAAGGAACATTATTTTAATATAGAAATGAAGATGCGATTGGTAAGATGTTATGTGTTCTCTGTACTTCTTTATGGAGTAGCGTCGTGGACGTTAACAGAGGCATCTAGCAAAGAGATACAATCCTTTGAGATGTAGGTATATCGGCGAATACTGAGGATTTCATGGGTAGAAAAAAACGAAATATAACAAACTTGTGACGTACACTTTGGCGTCTTGTGCAGTGGACAAGTTTTGCCGTGCTTCTACCTCCCATCAACTATTCATCGTTAGATGGGTATATAGGGGGCAGAGATTTCAGTGAGAAATCATTTTCTGTTCGTTTTTGTTGCAGACTGTTCACAAAAAGAAACTATCATTTTTCTCTGTTGTCTGGTGATTTCCAACCGGAATTGAGTTTTGTTCCCAAATCTTTTACCGACATGACGTTACGAAGAGTTCTGGCTTACTTACACACCTGATTATATCTCTCTATGACTGCTGTTTGTAGGGTTACATTTAAAATATGTACGAACCTATAATAATTGTTAATAGCCGCCAAATTGCCCATCGTCGAGTTTACCATCGCCAAGTACCGTCGTGTCGCGTCGTCGTGTTGACTGGTTCGGCTAATGGATGCACTTCTTTCCCACTTTTCAATTATGTACCGACGTAAAATTATAAATACTAAAATGAGAAGGGATTATTGTATGCAAATCTGTACGTTAGTTGACCATGTTTTCTATGTAAATAGATTAATGAGGCATTTTTAAGAAGCAAAAATATATTTTCTTAAATATCCTTAAAAATGGTATAATTATGGAATTTAACAATCATAATGTTGAGGTTGTTATTTAGAGATATATGCAAGAAGCAGTTACCGTTAATTTTAACGTTCCTAAAAATTATAATGATATTATTAAAAATCTAGTATTTGTATTGTAATGTAGTGTGGAATGAGAATCTAGTTTTTATAATTATAACTAACAATATTTTAAGGAGATCTATAGATCTTAGTAAGCGTTTTAGCAAACAACGTATTTAGTATTTCACGCTTCTATTCAGTGCACTGCTCTTTTACTTCTCATTGTAGATTTGATGTTTCTACATGCTTGTAAGTGCTAGGTTATTCTAAACCACTGCAATATTAAATCACCAGGAATTCACGTTAGTTTGTAAGTAAATTTATTGTTGCATAGTGCTGTAATGTTTCAACCTCGAACAAGGTTATCTACGATAATTATGTTCTACCACTGTTAACATCGAAATCAGTCTCATAAATTCTAAAATGAAGTTAGTGATTAGATCAGTGGTGATTCGCGCGGCAGAGATAAGGTATTTAACAAAATAAGAAGAGAAAGTGCCAGAAACCTACGAAAGGATAGTCTTTAGAAAAGTATATAGGATGATGGAGGAGAAGGGACAGTAGAAAATAATAATCAACCATGAATTATAGAAATGTTTAAGGAAACAAGTGTCATGGAAGAGGTCAGAAATACGAGAATAAATTGAACAGGGCATCCACAACGCGTGAAGATGTGTCAAGAAGGTCCTACAGGCTTGCCAGAGGGGAAGAAATTTAATGGCAGACCAACATGGAAAGAAATCTGCAAGAAGTCGGTGTCAAAATTTAGAAGAAAACATATAAAAATCGGAAAGAATGGGACGGGATAACGAAAGAAGCCGAACAACTCCATAATCCATGACAGCATAACCGAAATCCATGAAACACACAATATTGACACCTTTAGGAAGGTTAAGGAGGCGCCTATACTTATTTTCCGTAAACTATAGGTTCTGCATACCTTCGGGAGTCTCTTCATGGGCTGTTAAGCCAAGGAGTAAGCAAGTAAGCTTTTGTTAATTATTGAGACGAGTATATACAGTGTGTCCCAGATTGAGTAGGCTACCGTGGGTATCTTTCTTGTTATTAAAGATAGAGGTTTGTTTAAATAGAAAAATATGTGCAGTTTTGGGTGCCGATTCAGATTAATTTGAGAAAATTTTAAAATTTTGAATAGTTTATAAATTAACAAAAAACTGAGAATTTCGCTATTTTCCTTGCAGTCAAATTACATTTTGACTTGATTAGGCGCACATATAAATGATGTTAAAGTAGAATTCAAGGTAGCGGTTTCCGAGATACTGGTAGCAATTTTCTAATATTAAGTTTTTTACTTGGTTAAATAGCGTTTCTTTACTCGTTTCAACTATGTATCACAACATATGTCAGAACAAACATTCTACAAACATCTCTAGAGGTTTCGTTAGATGATCTTTGGCAAAAAATATGAAAATATAGTACCAAGATAACACTATACCAGATATGTATTAATTATGTAAATGATCGTTTTAATAAAATGGTAATAGCGACAAGTAATAGTTAATCAATGGCCAGCCAGATCATCAGACTTAACGCTTCTTGATTTTCATTTATGGGGCACTTTGAAAAATAACGTGTACAGAAGTAATTGAAATTATAGTAATGCCAGAGAATTACATGAAGCATGGTGCTGGTAGTGTCGTCAAAACGGTGTGTTTAGCCAATAGCGACCTTCATTTTGAGCATTTCTTCTTCTTCTTCTTCGAGTGCTTTATCTCTTACGAGACGTAGCACCTATGCCTGTGTTGCGCGTTTTAAAGTGTCACAGACATAGAGGACCTACAGCTTAATGTGGGCTCCGAACCACGAGAAGTGCAATCACTTCTACATCGGACTACATACGTTCTGGTACGAGGGCAGCCTTTTAAGTTTTTACAAACGAACACTAGGTGGGGCTACTGAAATGTGTCCATTACTATTTTGGTAAAAATTGACATTTGTTATGGTGAAAACAGTGACAGCTTAGAAATTGACCGAGTAGTTTGTGTACAGTGAGCGTTTAAAGAAAGCTATTTTGTGAAATAATGAATATTTCACGTGAAGGTTTCCGTTGGATGATTTTTTACGATTTTCGTGAAGGGCTAACTCAACAACAATGCATAGAATCGCTTCGTACAACTTTTGGTAATGAAGCACCATCGGAAAAGACTTTAGAATTGATTTGCAGAATTTCGTCGTAGTCGCTCGTCCGTTAGTGATGAATTTTGTGAAGATCGACCAAAATCGGTTGTTATTCCAAAAGACATCGATGCTCTGCGTAACATGATCGAAGAAGATCGGCATGTGACTTACAGTGAGATAGAGGAATTCTTAGGCATATCGAAGACTGCCGTATATTCGATTTTGCATCAACATTTAGCTGTGAAAAGATTTGTTCCCGATGGATTCCGCATAATTAAGCCGAAACTCAAGAAAAGGCTTGTGTTAATTGGTGTAAGGAAATGCTCGACCAAGGAACTGCAAAATCCGTAATACAATACCGTAACAGGTGACGAAACTTGCGTATATTTGTATGAACCGGAAGCTAAACAACAATACACTGTGTGGGTGTTCCAAGATGAACCGAATCCCACGAAAGTTGTTCGTTCACGAAGCACTTCCAAGAAAATGATTGCTTGTTTCTTCAGTTATACTGGACATATTAACGCTGAATGGTATACAACAATTTGTTTGCTAGAAGTCCCTTACGAAATCAGGAAAAACAACCAAAACGTCGCATCATTCTTCATCATGAGAAGGCCAGATCTCACACAGCACGTCAAAGAATTGATTGTTTGAAGGAGAAAAACATCGAATTTATGTCTCATTGCTCGCATTCACCTGATTTATCGCCTAGCAAATTCGTTGTGTTCCCGAATGACAAACAAAAAATGCGCGACAGCGATTTTCATCACATCAAGAAGCTGTTGAAGCCTTCAAAATCCATGTTTTTGAGATACCAACTTCAGTGTGGAAAAAATGTTTCGAGAATAAGTTTGAACGCATGCAAAAGTGTATAAATATTGTTATGTTATTTTCAAATGCGCCGGTTTATAGGAATCAATTTCTTAATTTGTTTGCCGCTTCGTAAGAATTGGTCACGCTATTTTAATTACCGTTTGTATATTGGATACAGTTTTGGTTACATTGCGTCTTTGAAGAATGGAGTATTGTTAAGCTTGTTGGTGTTTCCCGTCTTGAAATAATTTACGATCGAAGGAGTCCCAGATTTGTTCAAGGTTTTTCTTTGTGGGATGTTTTTCACCGTGCAGACGGAATTGTTAGAAAACACTTCTCAGAATTTATTTGTTTTGCTGCATTAATACTTCAATATTGCTTCCCGAGGCTTTTTCCCAAAACCTGCACGTGGTATTCCTTCTAGAATAAAAATTAGGCTGGAGACTGTTCTGCAGCGGGGGGCAAGTCAGTGGAAGCCAGACCTTTAAGATCCACGGTCGCAACTTCGAAGATAGTTTCTTTTCCTTCATTGGCGCTTCTGTTAATTCTACCGTATTACCGTTTGCTGTGGAGCATAATCAAATCGACTTAAAGTCGAATAAATAATAACAGAAGGTTCGCTTTGGTGTTGGACAATTTAAGTTAATTGCTCCTGTCGAATTCAGTTCGGATATTTGTAAAGTGAAGAGACAAAAAAAAGGAAATCGTGCAACTGTTTTGCTGGAATTTGGTTCGTTCCCGTCGTCCGAAAAAGTCTCGCTTCTGTCTGACCTAGTTGGAAGCAACTTGGCCCTCTACAGGGACGTACCAGCTACACCTCGTCCCAACGCTGCCCCGAAGAACGTTGTCTTCCTTCTCTTTATTTTTTTCGACCCCGCAACCGGAAATCGCCGCCGTTGTGCCTGCCTCGCTTTAAGCCATGCACCGGAATTCAAGGTAAAAACTTCCAGTTTTGTGTTGTGACAAAGATACCTTTTTTTTGCTCGCGATAACTTGCAGACTTCAAATTTAACTTCATGTAATTACAAGAAAAAAATGGCCTTCAGTTGCCATATGTGTTGTTAATCTGTTTTATAATAAAACTACCAGATTATATTCTATTTTTGTGAACTTCAGCGTCACTAGTGTTTCGTAACTGAATGCAGAACGTAAATCCCGTTGCACCAGTGGCGGCGAGTTTCTCTGAACGTTCAAGAATTAAAATTCTGCAATTCAAACTTTTTGCGTTATAACTTGTGTCATTTTCTTGTACTGTCATATTTTAACCATTTCATTATATGTGTTTTAAAGTTTACTGTCTCTTATTGTGTCTTTTGTACTTGTTGGTGTAAGAATTTTGCAAGCTTTAAATATATAGGAGGAGGCACAATCACGGTAAGTTACGTTCCCGTAAGCTGTTGGCTTCTCGGCCTTCCACGAGGACCTACAATCAGCTGGATTTGGAAGGTGGCGCCCACTTATTTTGACTCGCCCTGTACACAATTAAAAATTTTCTCCCATAAGCGATTTTCACGAACCCCCCTACTCCTCTGAGCTAAGCTGTAGGCCCTTTTCCATCAAGCTAGTTACGAATCGTCGAAAAAGCTCGATTTTTTTTCTTTCTTCGTGTTTGTAAAAACTTAAAAGACTGCTCTCGTATGTTCTTACATGTTTATTTTTATAATCCCGTGGGAATGTAGCACCATGTACGCATAGTGTAGATAAATCTACATAAAACATTTTTGATATTCTCCGAGTTGCATTAAAAGTAAGGAAATTTGTAATATAAAGCTTTACGAAAATTGAATTTTGCATCACAACTTTACAACTAGGTATAGGTAGCCGTGTCTGATCGTATTCCTGATTTTCCGCATAAAACGAATTCTGCACTTTGCCGCTTTCAGCATTGCCTTGTGTGAAAGATCTGATAAGGAATTACAAAGGACGGTCCGTAGAAGCCGTTTGAGAAATGAGAGGTGAGATTGGATAGTTGTATTACTAAGGACAGCCGACAGCATAGTCGGATGATTGAGTAACAAAAAGTTTTCTTGCCTTCAATTCATTCTCAAGTACCCGTAGGTCAACTTTCCGAAAGTATCCCGTTCCTTTACAGAATCTAGTATTGAGTATTGACTGAACTCTGTAAATTTCGCCGGAGAGTTTTATTAGCTGCCCCTCGTCGTATTTACATAGAAGTATGTCAATAGAAAAGAAAAATGCAAGTCTAGACTGGAGCTTTTGTGATAAACTCCGTTCTCAATATAAACACAATATATCAGAAGGAGTTTCGTAAGCTTCGTCGTCGGGGCGCATCCGGTCTAAGTCCAGTGACGCGCAGAGCCTGTGGCCGTCAAACAGTAGACCCTGGGGATTCGGCGATAGCTTGTCGATAGTTGAAGAGATGAGGTGCCGATTTGTCCAGTCTCAGGGGTCCTTCTTCTATTGCCGGACTTTCCCAGTAGACCTGCTCCTGATAACACCAATAAGATACGTTTTCAATTTACGAATTTCGGACCGAAACATTGGAGTTTTGACACCAAGGAATAAACCCCGACATCTTCATGACGGTTAAGTTTATGCATGTTGTTCAGTTTCTCATAAACTACAGTACGATTACAAAAATGTTCGTTGGGGGTATGCCTCGATACACAAATTCAGCGTTAGAGGATAATACTCTCAACTGAATATAGCCATTTGAAAGCAATCAGACGGAGGTGTTACAAAATTTTGCAAAATTAAAAAAAGATACAGCATGTACGTTTAAACCTTATAAGTTTTGTTTACAATAGTTTGCACTAAACATAAATTTAAAATATAACATTAAAAATAGAGACAGACCCATCTAGGGAGTCACATAGTGAGTTACATATTATTTTCAGCTGTAGCTCTGAGTTTGCATTTTTCTGCATTTCATTAGTTGTTTTAAATTCTTGATAATGAAAAATGCATTATTGTTGTGGCGAGTTGTAGCGTATGCTTTAAAAAGTCTAGTAATCTGTATGTTGTAACAAGAAGTTCAAATGTTAGCTCCTGAAATTTTTTATCTTTTACTTGAAGCAATCTGAAAAAGAGCCGAACTTCTTAATATTTTGGGATCATTAATGTAATCGCAACAATATGATCAAATAGTGAGTCAGAGCGCCATTGTGGTCCAGTGGTTAGAGCACTGGGCTCTGGTGCGGAAGGTCTGGAGCATAAATCCGCGATGCCTGGCAGGCGGACTAACCTGCCACTGTAAATGAGTACCTGCGTTCGAATTAACAAGGGGTCTACAAATGAGGCTGTTTAGTGCGTTATGCTACCACATCACCATGTGTCATGAATTTTACACGTGACAACCGGATGTGAGGCCAAGGATATGACCTTCTGCTTTGCAGGCCAAACTTCTTCATGGCGTGTAGAGTCTCACCATTATTATTATGAATCAGAAAATTTAGATATCGCAGTACCTTGGAATATGTGTCTTGGATTGCCTATTTCTGCAATGGTAGGCTTGTACTCTCCCGTGATAAAGTAAAATGCAGGCAACTAGCTAGTACGTTATTAAGCTATGGGATCAGAAACGAAGGCAGTGGTGTTAGCTCAGTTGGTAGAGTGCTCGTTTTCTGGGAAAAAACGGAGATTCTCGGTGGGTTCGACTCCCCCGCCTTACCACGTAGCATATAAAAGAAGCGCTTCTTAAAAATAAACATAAATATTTGTTTATATGATAATTGCTTATTAGTATACTGCAAATTATTATTATTTGTTGTAAACGTTATTGGCTATTGTAAGGAATTCATTTTCAAACCTTTTATTTGAACATTTTATCTTGTTTGTTGTGATGAATAGTTTGCAAAACGGAACATGGAATGGTATTCTTAGATTTCTTTAAATTTGAGAACCTTCATCAGTGTTACTTAGTTAGATGATGCGCATGTTATATACCTACTTGTCTGATCTGACCTACGTTGTAGCACTTATAATTAGTAGACATGTAGAGGCTTAATTGAGAAGCAATTCTGTAAATATGCTTTTACGAATGTGGATCTTGTGACGACTATGGTATATTTAGTTAAGGGGCTACTAAATTGCCTCATGAAGGATTCCTATTGTCACCGTAGCTATGTTAGTTTGCCACCATTTAGCTTGCGCTTCTTTTACAACTAAGAGACAATATATGTGGTCTCGAAATAAGGTAATTAAATAATAAAAATTGTGGAAAATAGTGAAGAAAAATTGCCAAAAATACTGCAAGAATATGATAAAATCAACCTTATGTTTACGATATATGTTTGGATTTAATTTAGTGAATGTTTTCACCTTATTCCAACCTTCCAGCCTTTAGCAATATAATGCACATATACCCAAAGTAAAGATTTAGATAATTTTCTTACAATCAGGACAATGCGAAGACTCCGTTACCAATCTGTTTTATAGTATAGTATATGCATTGTATTTTACATTGCGCGTGGTTTGTTTTTGCAGCGTTCAGATAGACCGGCCTAACACCCAGGAGAGACATGGAAATGTATATAATGGCTTATCGATGTAAAAAGATATTTTCAATATTTGAATGCCAAGTGGATTTACTATAAAAACCTTCTACACTCGAAATCCGTTGGAACTGAAGAAAAGGATGATATTGAAGCTCAGAAATATATGAATACTGAAGAACTTTATAATTTGGGCATTGCAGGGAAGCACCTTGTGTACTTTAGACCCAGATTTTTACAAAAGATAGTTGAATAGTAAACAAGCTGTTTTTAAATTGCCTTTGCACCTTAAGGTCTGAATCTTTCAACGTTTAAGAGTGTCAACAATCACTGGTTTAATAAATTGGTTATTTATGTAATATTCAATGAAAGTCTCTCAAATACAAGACATGGAGCGTATTTTAAATGGTCACGTGGAAGAGGGTATATTATATTTTTTGAGGTCTTCGCGGTCTCTCGAACTGTCAGTATTACAATTTACTTTCGGCTTATACCGGGTCGTTATTTGGGAACTACACCCAGCGTTATCAGGTAAGGACCGACCTGTAGCTCGTCTGTTTTTATAAGCATTTGCTCTAGAAGTTTGAGCAATATTTGTAGATTATTTAAACCTTGGGGCGGACAAGGATTTGATTTGAGTGAGTAGAACACTTCAGTGTGCTCTGAAGATGCAAGCTGCAATGTCTTGCGAAACGTTAGTTTGTATGGGTTCACAAACGGCTAACAGGCATAAGCCGATGAAGTATTATTGTCCTGGCAAACAAAATACATTAAGATCAAATCCTTGCCCGCCCCAAGATTTAAATAACCTAAGCACATGGTCCTGCTTAGGTAGGCAGGGCCTACGACTACATATTGCTCAAACTTCTAGAGCAAATGCTTCTAAAAACAGATAAGCTACAGGTCGGTACCTGATAATGCTGGGCGTAGTTCCCACATGATAACCATAATATGTTTGTAATCTATTGTGTCAGTAATTTTCCCTTGTACTTCTACATTGTTCCTAATTTCCTCGTTTATTTTGTGGTCTCCAGTCTTCGTTCCAATGTTCTAATTAGTATCTGTATTTTAGAGCCATAGGTCGCGCAACCTTCGAATATTGTCGTATTAATGCTTTTTTCTTTGTACTGATTACTTCCATAGTACCGGATGTGGCGCTTTAGTTTTCATTTTCATTGCTGAAATCCTCTACAGTATATCCCGTTCGTCCTCTACATCAGCTGTTATAATGACTCTTAAATAATTATATTATCTCTATCTTTGTTTTATTGTACCATACCCTTCTTCATATTTCTTTGTCCTCTTCCTATACCCATGTACTTATTTTTTTGCCAGTACATTTTAGATATTACCAATGTCAATAGCAGTAAGAAGCTATTTTCTACTGTCACATAAGTATATGAGGACTGGGGTGGTTCAATGGTAAGAGAGTCAGGTTTTGGATGTAATAGTACAAACGCTTTCCGGTTCGAATCACTCCAGGGGCCAGCAAAGTTTTGGAATTTCCTGGTTGGTCGGCACTGAGTCCCGGTCTCCGTTCGTCATTGGATTGAGGATCAAATTAATGGCAATCCACTTACACCAGGCAGTTTAAGTACGGACCCTGTTGTGCATAGCACAAACTAGCTTACCTTTACCTCACTCCAAGGTGCTGGGCTTACAACTTCTGTGAAAGCTCCATAATAATAAATAAGATAAGTATATTGGTGACAGTACTCAAAAAGTTGATAAACCATACCAAGTTTGGCAAGTTATCATGCTGGGTATATTCCCCATTCTGACCAAACGCTTAGTTCGGATTTTATTAGGAGAATGTCAGATAACTAAAGCCATGGTGTATGCCTAGCTACTGTGAATTATTTTGCCTCATTTTGATTATGTTCCAACCATTGTGAATTCAAATATCCAATTTTTCTTGTAGAATTCTTTACATTCGCTTATGTTTTCTCATACATTGGTTTTGAGGCCTTGGAAATATATATTTAATCAATTTTATGAAAATTACTGTAGTTGTATTGTAGTTTTATAAATAAATTTTTAACTGAAATTTTTATAACTCAAAGGCTAGGATTTTATATTATCAACTGTCCTATATATTATATTAAAAGGGTGACAAGTGTGTCGTTGTTTTGGCAAATTAATTATTTGAAAACCTTTGAAGGTTTATTCTCCATATATTTTTGTCTATTTAGACAGACACTTATCAGATAAATGGTGAATGATCTCCTTAATGCACTAAAATTTTGAAAACAGTTCTGTTTAAATACTGCCAAGTTTGCCAGTTAAATCTGCAAAGTAATTTCCTTGTTTAAGATACGAAGTATTCTACTTCCCCAGGAAAGTGTTACTTTCTAAGCTCTTCACTACCTTGCTATCAGTTTTAATTATTTAACTTGTAAACACAAATGAAACTACAATCTACCTTTAAATTAACGGTGTTGCTTAAAGCAAACACATTTGCATCTACCACAGTATTTATAATGAACTCGCTGTACTAGGCAAGTTCATCATGAAAAGCAAAGTCACCCAATACGAAGCAATAAACCAAATATTAATTAAACACTTAAGAAAGCTGATTTCAATATCGCTGACAGAGTTCCATTTCATCTAACGAGAACGAGGAGATTCAGTCGGTAGCTCCCCGAACTCAATCGATAAGACAATCACACGATACTCCTCTGGTATTTAAATTACTTGGACTTCCACCTCTGTTAATTCACGGACTTATTAAACTTTCAAAGGAGCGAAATCGTTCCGCTGAAAAAATGCGACTCACTTTTCCAACTAAAATAAATTTATTAGCGCCATCTCGAATGAAACGAGGACGCTCCAATATAACAGAAAAGCATTAGAAACAAATAGGCCCTTAATTGCACCTGAACAATTGGAGTTTCATCAATAAAACCCTTCGAGGGCGAGGAAGGGTCTTGAGGGACAAAGTTACGACTTGCCCAAGCGTCCCTACTCCGAAGGAGTTGAAAAAAGACGAAACGTCGCGATAAGGTCGCTCTCCAAGCCCAAACAATGGATGACAGCATCTCGCTGAGTTGCTCTGTCGTGCTATCGTTCCGCTGAAGAAGAATGAGGAAAAGACAAAAATAAACCGAACTAATGAGGGTACGAGAAAGGACTTCGGTTTTATTTCAGAATTTGTTGCAATGTGTTGAGAGCCGAGGACGTTCCTTTCAATATTAAATCAATAGCCCCGACTTTTCTGTAATGTCTACCGTTTTATTTCAACAGAGCAAATTTGAATTGTGCCTACGCTCTTCGGAATTCGAACTGGTTATTCAGAGAAACGACTGCTTTTCGCGTTCATATGAAAATATGTCTTCCGAAAAAGATTTCTCAGTAAGGTTGAGATTATGAATCACAAAATATATCAAAACGTTTTCGATTATAAAGTACTTAATATGTACTCAGATACATTTTGGATACCAAGGCTTATAGAACACTATACTGTAGCAGCGTTTTCAAAAGTAAATAATTATCGGTACATAAATTTGTTGAATGTTTATCCGCTTTCACAAATATATTCATATACATCTTTTGACATTCTGCTTCCAAAACCGTAGAAAATCAAGCTAGAGCTTAAGCAAGATAACCCCTAATAATAGCATTTCAGAAAATTAAGAAATAGCTCGATAAAAGCAGCATTCAACTATGTTCCTTCTTTAATACACTACATGTAACGGAATATTTAGTAAATCTCTCTCCATTACGAACTGTGTATCTGAAGTATTGACGGCATTCGAAGTTATCAGGAGCAACAAGCATGTGAAAATATAGATAGTAAAATATATAGTTTTACCTGGAAAAGATGGGAGCTATAACAATCACGTAGAATGGGGTATCGTTCTCAGAGATTAGGCCCAATTATAGATGTAATAGGATACCGCGGTATCACTGCATAGATGAGATAAACTTTTGATACATTAATTTGGCCAGTACATATAATTTATTATCACTTAACCTATTGGCACGAAGTGGTTTCTATTATTACTTTAGAAATTGCCCAATATTATACAGGGTGTTAATGAATGGCAGGGACACACTTCTAGGGCTTAAAGTATACATGAAAACAAACATTTTTGTTAATAAATGTATGGTCAAAAGTGTTTCCTTTCGGGGATTGAGCTTCTCAAAGATTCTTTAAGAAGCGCCTAAATGTAGGCAACTCAATTTACTACCTACTGTTTGTTTCCATAACGACAGAAATTAGTACAGGATAAATAAAGCCCTAATTAGCACTTTTCAAATTCAAATTATTTAAAATAAATTAATTAACAAAATGTTTCAAAACTAAGCAATAGAAAAAACTAATATTACAAAGCAAAAATCAATATTTGAAAAATTTACAATAACTAATTCAAAAATTAAAAAATTATAGTAAATGTTCAAGATGTCGCCTCCCAGCTTCTACACACGAAGCACCTCTACAAAGTAAATTCCTGTATTAATATCCATCGTTACGGAAACAAATAGTAGGTAGTAAATTGAGTTGCCTACATTTAGGCACTTCTTAAAGAATCTTTGAGAAGCTCTATCCCTGAAAGGAAACACTTTTGACCGTCCATGTATTAACAAAAAGTGTTTGTTTTCGTGTATACTTTAAGCCCTAGAAGTTTGTTCCTGCAATTCATTAACACCCTGTATAGCTAAACTTAAACAGATTCAAATTTTAAGTTAATAGAACTACTAAAAAATGATACAATTACAATCCAAAAGGGGAAAGGCTAGCCTAAAGCAATAATCGTACTCTTTAATATTAAATAGTATCCAGTAACAGTTATTAAACCTTCAACTACGTTTACTGGAATAAATACATTTATATTAATTTGGAATGAGAATAATGTAATATCAATTGGTAGAATTCTTGTTGAATTTTTGAACGCTTGCAGTAGCAATGATATAATATTAGTATTGAATAAATCTGCGTTCAGTGAGCTGTGCTCGGCTGTGGAGTCAGAGTTTAGTTTTCGCAGTAGAATGAGGACCAGTGGCCATGGTATTTTAATAACGTAATAATTTACTACTGATCTCGTGGAGAAAAATTTTATATATTGATTTTATTAAATAATAGTAATAATTTAATTTGTTTAAAAAATGCAAGTGTACTATTAAAAAATCTTGCAATGGCGCCGAGTAATTATAAACTGTAAACTTTGTAATGCATTCGGAGTCAGGAATTAATATTTTCCAATATTTACGTGATTTTAAAATAGAATATTTTGTGGTATTACACGGACCTAAATATACATTCCTTCA
The DNA here is from genome assembly GCA_014611495.1 of Limonius californicus. Lineage (NCBI taxonomy): Eukaryota > Metazoa > Arthropoda > Insecta > Coleoptera > Elateridae > Limonius > Limonius californicus. The sequence continues at coordinate 27,289 of JABXWE010025884.1, forward strand.
TACGTATTTTGAGAACCATAAAAATCTGTCTCGCGACAGTACATTATGAAGAAATTAAGGACACGTTCTGATTTACGTTGTTTATCAAATGCGTTCTAGGCTTAGCACAAAAAATGATAGACAAGATAATTGTAGAGAGTGAAAACAAAGCCCATTAGTACCACTTATTTTCAGCAAATAGCACATCTATAGGTTTGTTAAGTGTGATTTAAATGATAGTTTGCAGTTCTACGAGGTGATAAGAAGTATCGCTAGTTGTAATCATCCTCTTGACGTCTATATTCATCAGGAGTAGACTATGCGAAGTATGTATAGTTGCAATTTCCTTTTACTAGAGCAATTTGGCAACGTTCAGTGCATGATTATTATTGACACTGATAACCACTAGGCCATTATTCTTACCAATACGAATCCGTTGCAAATAAGTAGAACCGAGGAAGAGACTCACCTGTAACAAAGGAAAAACATTTGTCAAAATATTATTTATTAGACATAACTGTATTATATAAAACTTTGGAACTTTTAAAATTATCTGTTATCTAACATACAAGCAATTTGTATATTACGTATCGCTTCCTATTGTCTCAACTATTGTATAACCTCAACCCCTCATGGATAAAAGCTCTATCTTTCTGAGTCTTTTGAGTAAGACCTATATAGTTGCGTAGGTATTTGTATATGTCGATCCTTTAAATCAAGTTTCTTTGAAGTCACTCAAAAACAATAAACAGTTACGTTACTGGTAACCAGTTACGCATATTTACAAAGTATACAACTTACATAGTGAACCTGTTTATTTACTCTTTTTAAAAGAAGTTACCAGACAAAACATTTAACTTCACTCACGAGTTCAGCTTATTCTAATCATCAAGACAATAACTTTCGGCTTAGACCGCGTTGTCATTTGGGTTACACTCAACATAATTAAACAGGACCGACCTGTCGCGTGAGGCGTGACTGACTGGAAGATTATTTGCTTCAATTGATTTGCCTGATCAGAGTTTGCCTAGATTTTATCTACTTTGGAACGGTCAAGTTTGTGTGCTTAGTACATCAGAGCATTGGGCACTTTAAAGATACAAATTGCAACTCTTGGAAAGCGCTGATTTGTGCGGGTTTACAAACATTAAATAGGTATATTCTGATTTAGGTTTCTTGTTATGGTAAACAAGATTCCTCGGGTAACTCTTGGCCTGGCATACAAGGAATACAAGGAGTAAGAAGGAAATATACTTCTCCTGGGAAACAATATATAGTAAACACAAAGCCTTGTCCGTCCCAGGCTCATACAATATATAAGCAGGCTTTGTTTAGACACAGAGAGCTTTTAAACAGTCTTAGTAAAAAATTTCGAGTAAGCAATTGTCCTGACAGTCAAACGGCAGGTTCTTCTTAATTGATTATACTAGGCGTTGGCTCAAATGACGATGACGTCGTCTAAGCTGATCTGAATTTTAACAATCCAAGGTAGCCTCTAATAATATACTGTACAAACGACCTTTCAAATTGTTTTCGGGATACACATTTATCTACCAAGCAAGCTATTCTCGAAGCTTTTAAACAATGGAAGGCCTAATCCATACTAGAAAATTTAAATAACAAATAATTAATAAATAATTAAGCAGGACCGACCTGTCGCTTCATTGACTGCACGATTCTTTGCATTAATTGATTTGCTTGATTTGGGTCTGCCTACATTTTATCTACCTTGGGACGGTCAAGGATATGTGCTTAGTACATCAGAGCATTGGGCACATTGAAGATACAAATTGCAACGTCTTGGAAAGCGCTAATTTGTGCGGGTTTACAAACATTAAATAGGTATATTCTGGTTTAGGTTTCTTGTTATGGTAAACAAGATTCCTCAGTCTTAGTAAAAAATTTCCAATAAGCAATTGTCCTGACAGTCAAGCGGTAAGTTCTTCTTAATTGATTATACTGGGTGCTCGCTTAAATAGCCAAGTCGTCTAAGTTGATCTGAGTTTTAATAATTTAAGGTAGCCTCAAATAACATCCTGTACAACCGAACTTTCAAATTGTTTTCGATATACACCTTTATCTATCAAGCAAGCTATTCTCGAAGCTTTTAAACAATGGAAGGCCTAATCCATACTAGAAAATTTAAATAACAAGTAATTAATAAATAATTAAGCAGGACCGACCTGTCGCTTCATTGACTGCACGATTCTTTGTATTAATTGATAGGGTCTGCCTACATTTTATCTACATTGGGACGGTCAACGATGTGTTCTTAGTACAACAGAGGGTTGGACACTTTGAAGATACAAATTGCAATGTCTTGGAAAGCCCTGGTATGTATGGGTATACAAACATTAAACAGGTATATTCTGATTTAGGTTTCTTGTTATGGTAAACAAGATCCCTCGGGTAGCTCTTGGCCTAGCATAAAAGGAATACAAGGACTAAGGGGAAATATACTTGTCCTGAGAAACAAGATATTCTAAGCACAAATCCTTGTCCGTCCCAAGGCTCATACAATATAAGCAGGTTTTGTTTAGGCACAGCGAGCTTTCAAACAGTCTTTGTAAAAAATTTCGGGTAAACAGTGGTCCTGACAATCAAGCGGCGGATTCTTCTTACTTGATTATACTGGGTGTTCGCTCAAATGACGACGTCGTCTAAGTTGATCGGAGTTTTAATAATCTAAGGTAGCCTTAAATAATATACTGTACAAACGAACTTTCAAATTGTTTTCGGGATACACCTTTATCTATCAAGCAAGATATTCTTGAAGTTTTTAAACAATAGACGGCGTAATCCTTACTAGAAAATTTAAGTAGCAATTACACAGTGTTTTATACTACTTTTACATTAGTGCTTAACACAAAGCGTGCAATTAAGGAAACCGTGGAACTTTAATAGATAATGTAAGTTTGAAGCACTATCCGTTTGTTAAGTCTTATTAGCATTATCACAGGTTGGCATTCTGCAGCAAGTTCTGAATTTTAAACGCCTGCATGTTAAACAGTTTATAGTTTGCAAGAAAATAGTCTCATTAGTAGGCTACAAGGCTTCTTAGTTGATGAGTTTATGCAATCCATGATTATGTTGCACTATAAGCTCTTTGGTTGATTAATCTACACAAAAGTTAGCAGTGATTATGTGATGTAATTATCGAGCTTAAAGTTGTGTAGCTCGGTTAATGAATCCATTTAACGTAACACCATTAGTGTTGAAAATCTACTATTTATGAAATATTGGGTATTGAAGGTTGTTTTTGTACTAATTTTTCTAGACCAAATGTCTATGTTCTATCTGAAAGGCAAAAATTTTAATTCGAGGAGATTTCATTCTAAAATTAACGCTAACAGAAACAATAGTGAGGTAATTTCATTACTTTACGTTAAAGTTTGTATTTAGATACCGGGAAAATAACCGGTTAAAGTAATAGTCAAAAGCATGTATAATCATAAACGAAAGCTAAGCCAGGGTAATGGTAATGGGCGCGCTCTTAACTGCGCTCTAAGCGTTAAGGGTAAAACCGCTAATTATAAATAGATCAGCAGATAATAAAAGTGGTTGTTACGCCACATCAAGAAGGACAAGCGCCATCATAAAATTGCTGTAGGTATATGCAAAAATCAAGTTAGTTAAAACGCGTCATTCACCACCGAAGCTCCACCACACACAGGCGAAAAGATTTTTAAATTCTAGCGTTGTAAGTGCGGAACTGGCGAAAAACCTTCTAAGCGATGCTGAACTTAATGGAATGTATCTTTAAACTTCTGCTAACTCTTCGCGTTAAATTTATTTCTCTCGAATAGCTTTTGTGGAGGGTGAATGTGTGTCCAAGTGGCTGATTTGAAGTGGCGAGTATTAATGCGGGTTTTTGTGTTTATACTTCAAGCTGTTCACCCTCATCTTTTAATATGAGTCGTTAGGTCGGCTTGGTATCAAGCTCACAAATCATAATTTATGTTACGAAATATTGGGGCGCAGGGCAAAACGCATATATTTTCCGCTGATACATAAACGTTGACATATGTTGGCAATAAATTCATCATGCATACTTCAGGAGGAAAATTCTGATTTACGATTGTTACGGCGCCAGAGTTCATGCTATTCAATTCCGTATGACAATCGCGACGTAATTCCATTGTCTCGCTCTAGCTCACGTCCGGCAAATGATGCAATCTAATGCTCTGTACACGTACGTGAAGTTTCGTCTTCGCATTGCATCGCCCTTTGTAGCCTCTTCACGTTCCCTCGCGAAATAAAATCCAGGCTAATAGGGAGCTACTGTCTTCGAGGACAATTTCAGTTGGGAGTACACTTTTGCATTTAGATGACAGATGTACTCACTAGGGCACTTCACGTCGTTTGACGCACTCTTTGCTGTAATATTTCAGAGTCTTTGTTTGAAAATATTTTCCAGTGCCGTTCAGTAACGTAATTGCTTTCTTTACAACCTTTCAAAGAGTTGTGCAAGAGATACGCTTGGAGATATTGAAATAGTATTCTGTAGGGTAATACAAATTTCAAGTCAGCCAGTAGTTTATACTTTATAGTTATATATCCTACAATACATAAAAACGGTTTCAATATATTTTGCTTGGAGCTGTAGGTGGAATAACTGACAATGCCAAAAATGCATAACATTTACAGGCTACAATAGAATAATTATTGTAAGATCACAGTCAGGTAGCCATTTGGTTCTTATAACCTTGAAAATCAGGTAGCCCTTATAGTCAAGTAGCCTTTATAGTCAAGTAGCTTTCATAGGGAATTAATCTTTTAGCTAACTAAAATGTAAAGCTAACTGGATTTTATAGCCATGAAAGTCAAGTCGCCTTTATAGTGAAATTGCCTTTATAATAAAGAACATTTTATGCCAATTCCCTTTTTACAGCCTTGGAAGCCAAATAGCCTTCACAGTAAACTGGTCTTCATAGGAAAGTATCATTTATACCGAAGTCGATTTTATAGTAGACTTTTAATCAACTAACCATTGAAGTCAATAAGTTTTTACAGTTGCGAAAAGCCTTTATAAAAAAGTAGTCTTTTAGTCAACTGAAATTCCAAACGAACTAGTTTTTATTGCTACTAAAGTCAAGTTACCTATATTGGCGATTGACTTCAAATGTTGGTTGACTATGACGGCATATATACAGTGCGGTCGTAGAATGTCCTCCCCCATACTAACTTCTGAACAACTTTATATTTTTTTTTAAAATTTGTTTGCTTTAATGGTAGGCTAAATACTACTTTTTAGCCCATATATAGATTTTATTACTTTCATAATGGCGGCTAGGCGCCATCCTGAACTGTTTTTTTATATGACAATGGGGGTCGAATGGACCTCATTTGAAAGGCATTTTAATTCTGCGTCTGATCTTTGGATTTCATAGAAGAATATTTATCCAGAAATAAATGACAATAAATGCCTCATCGAGAACAACAAATTTTCCTCATGGCACTTTCCCGTAGCTCGTACCGTTCGTCCGCCAGGGGCGTTCAAAGTCGAAACACGAATCAACCTCCAGCACGTGTCCACGTTATCGCAGCGGATCGGTTGCAAGCTCAATCTGTTCGCATGAATACGGCGCATCGACGGCCGGCGAAGGCGATTTTAACATCTCCGAAGGGGGCGCGGGGGACGCCGGAACATCGAGAAAAAACGTATAAATGGCCATACAAACTTAGCCGGTGTCCCTCGTGCCCCCTTCGGAGATGTTAGAACCGGCCGTCGAAAGTTAGGTGGGTGGGAGGACATTTCACGACCCCACTGTATATTGTCAACTAACATTTAAAGTCCTCGGGGGAGCCCGAGACCCCTAGAGGGCGCGTCCCCAGGTGGCGGATAGGGGAATGCTTGGTAGATATACCGGGTAGGAGAGAAATAAAATATCTCCCGCGGACCAAACAGGCACGGCAGCGTCGGTACCCAGATTGGGCGGCTGTCGAACAGCGTCTGTACCCAAATTGGGCGGCTGAAATACAACTCGCCAACCCGCACTTAGTAAGCGTGGCGTTTTATCTCGCTAGCAAAACCCCAAAACTGTGAAAATATGAAATGACGAATTTTAAAATTAAATTACCCCAGGTGGGTAAGACTAGAAGTCTAGAGTCCCACACCGATGAGTCGGTCAGCCCTAAGGATTCTGGGGAGGGCAAAGATTCGCCAAACCAAACAAGAAAAGCAAACAGAAAAAGATTTAAAACACTAAACCTGACAACATACAACATTAGATCAATGTCAACGGAAGACAGAGTAGAAGAGTTGGAATTATAACTTAAAAAGATCAAATGGGACATTTTAGGCCTCTGCGAAGTAAGAAGAAGAGGCGAAGAATGCCTAACACTGAGATCAGGACACCTGCTTTATTATAAAGGAAACGAGGATAATAGCCACGGAGGAGTAGGGCTCCTAATAAACTCAAAGTGGAAATCGTAAATACGGGAGATCAAAAGCATATCGGAAAGAGTAATATACATAACAATCGTACTGGCATCCAAAATTCACGCCAAAATAATCCAAGCCTATGCTCCAACACAAAGTTATAGCGAAGATAAAGTAGAAGAATTCTACGAAGATAACGCGAGAGCACTTACAGAATCACCAACGAAGTATACCTTCTTAATGGGAGACTTCAATGCAAAACTGGCAGGAAAGAAACAAACCACGAAGAAGCAATAGGAAACCACGGCCTCTTGACCAGGAACGACAGAGGAAATACTCTACTAAACTTTATGAACCAAAATAAACTATTTGCAATGAACACATTTTTCAAGAAGAAGATAAGTAGAAAATGAACATGGAAAAGCCTGGACGGCGCGACTAAAAACGAAATATACATGATGTATTGGTACTAAACAGTTTCACAACCGGTAGCGACCACCGATTAATCAGAAGTAAAGTAAAAATAAATGTGGGTGATGAAAGGCGGAAAATCATAACAGGAAACCGTAAGGACATGGAAAATGACATTAAAAATATTAGAGAAAATAAAGAAACATACACAGAAAAGATAGAGGAACTATTGCAAAACAAAGATTTTGAAACAATGTCGGGAAATGACATAAATAGCAACTTAAAGAAGGCAATGAATACAGCAATTCAAATTATAAGACCTACTAAAATCCCGGAAAAGGAGAAGAAACTAAAATGGGAAACAGTAAAGTTGATAGAGAAGAGAAGACAAATGCTAAGACAAAACGAAGCAGATACAATGGAATACAAGGAACTGCAAAAACAAATAAGAAAGAAGACTAGAGAAGATGTAAGAAACTATAACATGTGGCAAATAGAAAAGACTATTGCGGACAACAGTAGTTTAAACTGTCAGACAACAAAGGCGAAATTACCAACAACAGAGGAAAAATAATGGAGATTGCAAGAAGTTACTATGAAGAACTCTATAAATCAAAAATAGCACGACCCAATCAGGCATTAATCAACAAAACACACGGAGATGCCCCAATAGAAAATGTCGGATCAGAAGAGTTGCCCGACATAATAACAAACGAAATACAACATGCCCTAAAACAACTTAAGAATAGACGATCACCAGGAGAAGACGGTATTATCCCAGAAATGCTAAAAGCTTGTGGCACTAAAGCACATGAAATAATAACTTTGCTATTTAATAAATGCCTACACGAAGCAGATATACCAGACGACTGGAATAATGCTATAATCATCCTATTACACAAAAAAGGGGATATTAAAAAACTGGAAAATTACAGACCTATCAGTCTTCTCTCACACCTTTACAAACTCTTCTAAAGAGTAATACTAAATAGGATGACAAATAAACTAGACCGCTATCAACCAGAGCAGGCCGGCTTTAGATCAGGATACAGTACAAACGATCACCTTCAAACCCTCAAAACACTTATAGAAAAGTGCAACGAGTACAATAAACCCATAATTATAACATTTGTGGACTACGAAAAAGCCTTCGATTCAATCGAAACATGGGCAATCACCAACGCCCTCAAAGACTACAGAATAGACGAGAGATATATCCAACTTCTCAAGAACATACAAGCGTAAGCGTAAGCGTAAGCATCCGCTTACACAATAATACTCAAAAGTTCAAGATCGAAAGAGGAGTAAGGCAGGGAGATCCTATCTCCCCAAAACTATTTACGCTGACACTGGAAAACATCTTTCGAGAATTGAGGTGGGAGGACAAAGGGATAAATGTCGATGGACAAAAACTGAACAATCTGAGATTCGCCGACGACATAGCTTTAATATCCGAGAATTTAGACGAAATGCTGGAAATGTTAAAACAACTACAAGATAAGTCATTAGAAGTTGGCTTGAAAATGAACATTAACAAGACAAAAATAATGACCAACTTTCCCACAGAAAACATTCAACTTCCTGTGGAAAAAGTTACAAACTATATATATCTAGGCCACAGGATAGTCCTAGGAAAAGACAACCAAACAACTAAAATAGAAAGAAGAATTACTCAGGCATGGGTTGCATTTGGCAAGCTAGACACAACTTTTCGCAGTCGAATACCGAATACCTTAAAGAGAAAAGTTTTCGATCAGTGTGTCCTTCCCGTTTTTACCTATGGAGCTGAGACAATGACGTTGACACAAAAATCTGTTACTAAGTTAAGAGTAGTACAACGAAAAATGGAACGTATAATGCTGGGCATAACCTTGAGGGATCGTAAGAAGAACGAATGGATTAGGAATCAGACCAAGGTACAAGACATTATACAAACAATTACATCAATGAAATGGAACTGGGCGGGACATGTTGCACGAATGGAAAATGATAGGTGGACAAAGATAATCATGCAGTGGAGGCCAAGGGCCAACAAAAGACTAAAACCAACGAGATGGGCAGACGACCTAAAACGTTATATCGGAAACAACTGGATCGGAGTAGCACAGGAGAGGAAGAGATGGAACAGTTTGAGGGAGACCTATGTTCTGCAGACAAACATGGGCTGATATGATGATGATGATGATGAACATTTAAAGTCAATTCGTTTTTATAGCCTTGATAGCCAAATAGCCTTTACAGTAAAGTACTTTCTCTAGACTAGTAACCTATTTAATCAAATAGACTTTATAATCAATTCACATTTAGAGTTAATAGGTTTTTATAGTTTCGAAAGATAAATAACCTTTATACGTATAGAAGTAACCTCTATAGTAGTGTAGTAGTAGTAGTCAACTAACATTTAAAGCCAATACGTTTTTATAGCCTTGAAAGTCAAATAGCCTTTACAGTAAAGTAGTTTTTATAGAAAAATAACCTTTATAAGTATTAATTAGAATTCATAGTCAACTAACATTTAGAGCCAATGGGTTTTTATGGTTTCGAAATACATTTAAAGTTAATAGGTTTTTATAGTTTCGA